>APFE030812136.1:62262-98955 GCA_000404065.3 Pinus taeda | reverse complement strand
AGCTGGTAGTCTCGATTTTGAGATCCAGTGGGAAATTTCTGTGTATATGTGTTTTATGTGTTATGCTCTCGCATTTTTATTTTTTCCTGTGATTTAGAATTCGTATGCAGGTAATTTCTATACGGGGTTAAAACCTACAGCTGCTCGGCGTAATTTTCTTAGGGAAGGTAGCCCGCATGCTCTGCCCAATTTTGAAGAGTAGTTGGTTGCCTTGATGCTCTCCACTATTCTAGAGAGCAAGGCTAGTTTCCCTCTAGTTTTGCGCAATTCTCCAAGTCAGCACACGAACCAGTTGAAGACCAAGTCACAGGAGGTCAACTTGCGAGTGACAGGAAAACAAATTAGCAAACACAAGTTGATAAGCCAATGAAACTCAACTGAAAGTGTAAGTATTGGGCATTCCAAGACATGTTGTTGAGGATAGTTGGTAGGGAGGCTCCAAAATGAAGCTAAGGAAAAAATTTGGAGGATGGTTGTATCTGCCACAACACCATGATTTATACTTTTGATGCATACTTGTAGTAGATTCCTAGGAGGTTGAGGGAGACACTTTCTAACTCCAGTTTCTGACTCAGGGCATCTGCCATGATAATGTATAAAAAAGGAGAGAGGGGGCACCATTGTCAAAGGCCCTGCAAGGCTCTGAAGAATCCAGTCTCTCTTCCATTTACCAACGGAGCAATCCAAGGGGAGGCAATACAAATATTTATCCATCTGAAGAAGATCTCATCCAACCCCATTTTCCTAAGAAATTTTAACAGGAACACATGCCTAACCCAGTCAAAGGCATTTTCCATTTTCATCTTTATAATCATACCTTGATCCCCCCTGTGCCAACTTAAATCCAAAGCTTCCTGGATCAAGATTATATTATCAAATATTTTCCTACCTAGAACAAATCCCCCCTGGTTTTCAGATATCATAGAGGGAAATAAAGGCTTAAGGTGACAGGCTAGTAGCTTCGAGAATATTTCGTAGGAGACATTGCAGAGGGAAATAGGGTAGAATCTAAAGAACAAGGATGAGTTCAATTCTTTAGGAATTAAGGCCAAGAAAGAAGAATTTATGCCTTCCCCAATAACAAATCTTTTGAAGGAGTATCCCACTAGTCTACAAAGGTATCTCTTGATAACATCCCAGAAGGAGTGATAGAAGCTTGTTGTGAATTCATCTAGGCTCAGCGCTTTATTTGGGGAAACGAAGTAATTTACCTTTTGAATTTCCTCCAATGTTGAGGGGGAAGTCAGAGAGCGATTCCACTCCTCTATCACCATTTGAGGGATGCTCTCAAGAAAGTAGTCTTCGCTGGCAAGATCCCTAGTATTATCCTTTGTATACAACTTTTCAAAATGTTCCATTGCTACTCTTTTGATTTCCTCAAATTTATTGATGGTCTCCCCGCATGAGTTATCTAAGTTATATTATTTTTTGATTCCCTGAACTTGGCTTGCAGGTGGAAAATTTTATTGTTCCTATCCCCTGCCTTAAGCGAGTTATTTCTAGATTTTATTCTCCATTACTCCTCTTCCTTTCTTAGGTTTGTGTGGAAAGCCTTGAAAAAAATTGCTTCCTTATGGGGGTGTCATTCTTGTATCGGAATTGTTTCTATTCTCCCTTAGATTGTAGCAAGTTTCCCTTCCATGTCTTTGATGTTGTTTCGTATTTCACATTGATGATCCTTTAGCCGTTTTTTAATGTTTTCTTTTAGCCTATGATCTTGGACTCCCAAATGGTGATTGGGCTTTCATCAATCCAACCAAACCAAGAGAGGGAGACTATTTCCAAGAAATTGAGGACTTCCAACCAAAGAAGAAATAATTGAAAGGGGATAGGGCCTAGATCCAACGGCTGAGAGATCGCCAGGTTGATCTGATGGTGGTCTGAACCTGCCCATGGAAGGATGGAAGGTTTGAGGCTATAATTCAGGGTTATGAGATTTTCAGCAGTAAGGAAACAGTCCAATAAGTCTGCTATATGATTTCCCCCCCCCCCTTTTGTTAGTCCAAGTGTACAGAAATTTTTAAGGTTTCATATTGAAAAGGTTTAGGTTTAGGATGAAGTCCTCCATGTATTCTTGTTGGGCATCCCAGATGATGGAGCCCCCGCATTTTTCGTGGTTTCCCATTGTTGTGTAGAAATATCCACCAAAAATGCATTTATACCTGAACTCTATGTCTTTTAGCTCCATTAGGGAACTCCAACATTCTTGTTTTTCCCGAAAATGTGTGGGAATGTATACATTGACCATTGTGAAGGGATGTTTTTTCTCTTTAATATTAAAAACAGTTGTTATACAGTGAGTTATTTTTAAGGTACTTAATAGTTGTAGCTTTGACGAATTCCATAGTGTGCAGAGGCCTCCAAATGCTCATCTTAAACTGACTGTTTCCAACTTTCTAGTATTCCAAAATTTGTTTTTAATAGAGTTGATAGACTCCTCATCCATCTTGGTTTCTTGTAGGAGGATGACATCTCGTCTTTCTTTACTAATTAGGGATTTCACTTCTATAATTCTTTTTACAAACCCCTGTCCCCTACAATTCCATGATATGATATTCATTAATCGCTTTTTTGAGTTCCCTGCAACCTTTCCAAGCCCCATATTGTTTCCTTTTTTTCCTCCTCCTCCTTTGTTCCCTGCACTTCCTAACTAACGAGGAATAGTGTGATGGACTCCCAACTCTTTGTCTTTTCTAGTTTTCTCCCTTCTAACTTCCTTGTTTATTTTTCTTTCTAATTTCTTCCCTTTTCTGACAAGTTGCCTCAGGACTGTCCCCCCCCAGGTCTGTCATCAGTAGAGCTCAGCTATGTAGAAGGTCCGAGACCTTCTGTAGATATCAATAATCCATCCACTTCTTCAGTCTCCTCTGATGATTCATTAGAACTGTTGTCAGTGTTCGGGCTAGAGCTTTGGAAGTGGAAGAGGTTCTTGTAAGTTAGACAAGAAACTTAAGTGCCCCATTTTCATATCAGGTGGTATCGGAGCTTAAGATTGATTAATCCCTCCTTCAAGGAAGGTTATATCAGAATGCTTGATTGACAGAGGAAATATTTCTTGTCTAAAAGGTGTTTGAACAGCAAGAGGCTAATTGTATGCATGTTTTGTAGACTGACTGTTTTTTGAGTTTGCATAGGTAAAGGGGAAGTTGTTGCTAGCTCAGTCCAAGAAGGACAAATAAGAATAAGGGTTGAAGGAATTCTTCTATCCCAAAGGACCTAAATTAAATCCTCTGAGCACAAGAGGTTTGTTGCAAAAGGTTGCTGAAATAATCTCTTTATTTATCTTATTGAAGTTCTTTTTTGTTCATTAGCATAATGACAACTTCTACAAGTGTATCTTCGAATTCCTATTGCATCACAAGACTCTCTGATTGAGACATAAAGCAAGACTTGTTCATTATGATGGGAAAGGTGAGAGAAATGTATGAGGATGGATGGAAGAGCAGCCTACTTAGAGAGCAGTTGAATTCCGTGGAGGAAAAGAAGCAGATGCTTTCTGACAAACTGCAGGAAGTAGAGAGGCAACTTCATATTCCAAATATGAACCTAAAGAGGATGCATGAGTTGGAGTCACAACTCTTTGTTTCCAAAGAAGCCTTAATCAAGTATCAACTTGAAGAAGAGGTAAACCATTCCAATTTGTCTTCAAATTCCTCTAACGATGCTTATATTGGTTCGTTTGAAAAGCATACTAGAGGCATAGGTTCCAAGCTAATGTCAAAGATGGGCTATGAAGGAAAAGGCTTGGGTAGACATGCACAAGGTATTGTTGAGCCAATAATGATTGAGGAAAGTCCTAAGTATTTGGGTCTTGGCTATGGACAAGCTTATGGAGGAAGTTCCAAAGCTGCCATGAAGGCCATTAAAACTGCTTCGAGAGGGAGTTGCATTGCAGGTGTTCAGAAGCACACAATTGAACCAGAGAGTTGGGGGGACTCTAATAGCCTTGAAGAGATTGATGGTACTCCAAAAGGAGCCACTTCTTCATTTGCTTCACCTCCCCATGAAGGAAATAAAGGTGAAAGAGTCAGGTATAAATCTAGTTCTAAGTTTCTTCCTTTTGATTTTGCAAAGCATGGTAAATTTCCACATAAGCATGGGAAAAGAATTGCATGTTCCTTTTCTTGTTTGGATAACCATCATGTTTCTAGATGTTAGAAGAGAATGGCCACATACAGGAAACATTTGAAGGAAAAGAAGCAAAGAGCCAAAGGTCCATTAGACAAGGAAAATCATGATGTCAAGAGGATGCACATGTGTTGCACTTACTGCCATAAGAAAGGGCATCTTGTTGAACGGTGTTGGACTCTGAATCCAGCCATGCTTCCACCAAAGCTGAAGAAAGTGGAAAGAGAAGATGGCAGAAATGGAAATGAAGTTTCCATAAATAATGTGTTTCAAAATTATTCACATGTTGATGCTTATGCGCAGACAGAGGCAAGTCCTTTGAAATGGATTGGTAAGAAATGTTTAGAGTTCTTTTCCAATTAAGGATTGCATGTCTATTGATGCATCTATTGGCATTTCTTTGTTGATGAGATGCAAGTTGCAGGTTTCTACCAAGATGGTGAATGGAAAAAAAAAAATTGAGTAGGACACTCACTTTGTTGTTGCAACATTGTATTTCATTTCAGCTTCGAAAGTACAGTGTACTTAAGTGAAAGTTGAAGGATGAAATTCATGCATGAGCATGAGATGCATGAACACAGTGATGTTGATGATTTCCTTGTATTTAAACATGTGTTTGTAAATAGCTTGAAGGGTTGATTGCTTTAAACATCCATGTAATATTGACTTGAGAAAAGTTGATTTGGTCTCCAAGATGGAGATAGTGATGAAATGTTCATCTTTTGAAAAGAATCCTAATGGTCTTTTTCTACATGCTTGGCTTGAAGGGTCATTTGTTCTAAAGGCATGTTTTGTGGAATTTTTGTCTAGTCCATCATTTGTATGTAGATGTAAGACATGGAGGTGTTCACAAAATGTGAAATATGTTTCTTTGTTGAAGCAGGAGTCTAGTCCATCTAGTTGTTGCCTGCATTCATGTTGTTTTTAACAATTGTTGTTGGCAGCTTCTCAAATAGGTACAAATGAAAGTTTTTCACATTTTTTTGAGCCACCTTGGATCAATGATCAAGGCAAAGAAGCTCAAACTACCTTATATAACAATTTCAGCAGGAGTTCTGCAGGAAGGCAAGGAGGAAGACCAGCCCATCCAGAAGGGAAGTGGTCAGAAACTTTGGTTAAAGGAACTATGAAATGCAAGTGTAGGGAGGCTGAAATAAGAGGGTGTTGTTACTCTCAGGTACTGTTCAGATCAGTATATCAATCTTTTGGAGACCAAAAGTTCCCTTAGTGGGAAGGGGTGATCCAAAAGGGTTAAAATGGACTTCAAATGGAGAATTTATCACAAAAAGAAGTTTCCCTTTGTTCCTTATAAAAAGAGGAAAATTCCTTTAAAAAAGGCAAAAAAACCATTCAAAAGCGGAAATGCATCGGACCAGGACAAAAGAGTGGATTAAGTGAAAAAGGGAAGCCACCCCCAGTTCGCCGATCCTCGACATATCGGGTTGGAGGAAGGCACATGTGATATAACATAGGAATCAGGCCGAGTCATATGCCAATTTCCGATATCGGTGGATCGTAATCGGTGATGCCACGAGGTAAAGGCGAGACCCCGCAACGCGCAATATGCCAATCACCGATATCAGTGAATCGCAATTGGCGTCGGCATTGGTCATGCCATATGGGAACCCCGAGCCCATGCAATGTGCGATTGCGATATCGCAATATTGCGTCGGGGTCATGCGATGGAGCGGGCCACATGTATATGCATCGATGCGATGCGATGGGCCCGAAAGAGTTTTGTAAACGCCATTACATAATATTATAAGTCCGACATCAAACGGTTTTACGATATTTGTAATTTTTTTAATGTGTTTTCAAATATAAAAGGGAAACCCTGAAACATGGGCATTTGCGATATGCGATAGCGATTCCAGGCAAACCTGATAGAAATATACGGCAAAATTAAGGACTTTTGAAGTCCGATAAACAGAGGTTTGGCAATTTGTCCTTTGTTTTACAGTGTTTCTATGTGTAAATAGGGAACGACTATTTCTAGGGGATTTCAAGCGCCGATGCACTCTTCTGTTACAGCACAGGTGGCCACTATCCCCGAGAGAATTTAACAATGATAGCTAATGCTCAGAGAGGGGATTTGAGTAGACAAAGGCTAGAAGACAAAGAGCTCGAAAGCGAAAATGAATAGGCAACGACGATTTGGCTTAAAAGCCATGAATGTCATAAATAGCGGGAGTTGTTGTTAGAGTTGTTGTTGAAATCGAGGAAAAGAGAAAGCGAAGCCAAAGCAGGAAGTTGAGGCATAAGAGAGCAGCATAAAAACGGAAGCAGCAAAAACAAGCAGCGCAGAAAGCAAAGCTGAAGCACACGCAGCCAAGGGAGTCACTTGGAGTTTAAGTGAAAATCTAGAGAGTTATAAATTGCAGAGAGACAAAGAAGCCAGAGCCAAAGCCAAAGCCCAAAACCCAGAAAGTTGAGAGCTTTAAGAGCCAGGGATAAAATGGTGTCTAAACCCACTATTTCTGTGTAAAATAGTAGGAGTTGAGCCAAGAGCTTGTAAAGAAATACTTTGCCATAATCCTAGAGAGCCTAGTTGAGTTGACTAGAACTCATGGAGATGTAGCCCAATACTTTTGGGTGAACTCCTAATTAAATTGTTTTTCTATGTGTTTGTTTATTGCTACATTAGTATCTATTGTATGTATTTACATATCCACATACACAGCATATTTTAAAACACCATAAACAACCAACAATAAATATAAGAATACACCTATATTTTCAAGCATTTCTTAATTCCGCATTGGTTAATCAATAAGACTTGGGAATATTTCAAGCTTTGGAAGTGGAAGAGGTTCTTGTAAGTTAGGCAAGAAACCCAAGTGCCCCATTTTCAGATCACTCCTTATGACTGTTTGGGGGGCACCCCAGGGGAGCGGGACAAGGGTCCGAGTCCTCCTGAGATGAGGAGGGGGGGAAGGGTAGTAAAAAACATTCTACAACAACTTCCGAATCTAGGATCCCAAAATGATTCTCTAACACCAACCAAAGATTTTCCCTGATTGGCTTGTCTAGGACGGGGGGCGAAATATGTTGATCAATGGTTGTCGTCGATGTTAACCCAAGAAGCACCAGGGGATGCCCGGATATTGCAAGGGAATTTTGACTTGAAAAAGCATATTATTTTGCATTCGATATATTCTCAATAGATTCTACTCGTCAAGATGTTTCCGTTGCTATATGGTACGCCTCCCAGTTCTTCACGGTTTGAGAGTTACTTGCATTTGAAATTAGTAACCCCAATTAGTGGGCTAAAACCCTATAGGGTTGTGGCATGACACTCATAATTGGTTGTGGTCATTGAATAGTCAATAGTTAATAATATTTATTTCTCCTAAAATCCCTCCAACGCTCACTTGTTGAGGACCCTCTCAACTCAAAGCATTCATATAAATAATGACCCTCATATCCTCCTCTTGTAAGGATTTTGTGGCTTAAAACAGGTCATCATGGAATTTTCGCTATAAATTTTCTTCTACGAAGCTTCAAAATCTTAAATTAAAACCCATTTGATCAGGAATCTTGATGAACCTCGTGACAAAATTTTAGATCTTGGTTCGCCATATTTCTTGAGATATGATCTGAGTAAGTTACAGTTTTTGCAGGCTCCTGAATTCCATGTCAAACAGGTGACGTTGATAAAATATTCATAACTTTCTCTCTAAGAATTGGATTCAAATTTCATAAATATTCATAGAAATAGTATGGACTATAGTTTTTTTAGTACCGTTTTTAGGACCTAAGGTCGCAAATGTGACACGTGGAACTTCTTACAAGTTCGCTCCATTGAACCAGTCTATAATCATGTCATCGTGGGATATTGGGCATAACTCTTTCTTGACGAATCCAATCTTGATCAGACCTATGGGGTTGGAAATAGGACTCAAAGGGATACCACAGGATGAAATTTTAGACCCTAGAGATCCGAAATGACATAGATAAAACAAATTCAATATCAAGCTCCTAGAAGGCAAGAAAACACATGCATTCAAGGATCACTGCAGTAAGAAACACACATCAACATTCAAGGGTAAGTCTCCTACATAAAGGTATGTATGATTAGTCTTTACATTTGAATTTTAAGTATCATCTTTGACATATGTTTTTGCAGGAAAATGTACGTATATATAGTGCCTCGGTTATATCTTTGTCTCTATATTTCACAATTAGTTTTTTGGATATCCTATTCCTGATACTACACATTTTATGCTAACTATTATTGATGCTACACCAAGTTTGCTAAATCTACATGATGTTGTAAGTTCATTTTACTTGTCTTGTCATAGATGATAAAATGGTCTCTATTGTTGTACTTTGAACTTGGTTCATCACAAGTCTAGGATCTGTCATCAGTTTCTATTATATATATCTTTAGGTCAGTTTTGGATATAATCTTGCATAGAGTCCAGGCCTATATCAAGAGTGGGAGTCTTTGTCTACTGCTGCAACAAGTCAACAACAAAAGTGATAAGCACACTTCAGGTACGCATTGTAATTTTAATTTGTATTTATTCATTATTATGCACTTACATGTGTTTTGCAGACAGAGGTAAGTTGAAGGGTATTTTGTTTTGTTTTGGGATTGGTTTCACGAGGCAAATTTTGCATGCAGGAAGAAGAAGATTCAAGTACAACTTCAAGCAAGCATTCAAGAGCTGAAGTATAAAATCAAAGGAAGCATTGTAGTGGGACATCCTTTGAAGACATGACAGCCATTTGTATATTGTGAAGAAGTGTCAAGGCCAAGAATCATCATTGTAAAGTTGTAAAAGAGTCATTTGTAAAGTGTTATCATTGGAAGAGTTGTTATTGCAAAAGAGTTAATCTGCCTAGAGTCGAAAAGGAATTATTGGGACATATGGGAGTCTCTATTGGGATTATGTCATGGTTGGTTTGCAAGTCATAGAGTGATTGGTATTTGGTCAAGTACACGAAAATCATTGTACATCTTATTATATCATGGATTGTTGTCCTTGGTTTGGGAATCCACAGTCTTTCCTTATTTCAGTCATTATAGGGTGGCAGCGAGGTGCTAGGTAGGTGTATGAAGTCGCCTACAGGTTGGGGCCTCTGAAAATTTCAGGGTGGTAGGGTGGTGCTAGGGCGAGTTGTGGCTCGCTAGGGTGTTGGGGCATCCATTCAGTTGATTACTGAAGAAACCAGGGTGTTGGGGCATCCTTCCAGTGGAACTTGGAGAAAAATGTTTTTTCTAGAATTCTAGGAAGTTGTTGCTTTCATTTTAGTTGGGGCTGAAGATTAAAGAAATTATTAGAAAAGTGTTCGGTGGTTTTTGACCCGGAGGTGGTTTTCCACCTAAAATAGATTTTCAAAATCAAGTGATCAAGGTGATAAAGGAACTCAAAAGTCAAAAGGAAAAGACAAGACTTTTGGAAGCAGAATTGAAGACAGCAAAAGAACTCATCAAAGAAAATGAAGAGTCTAAGAAGATGATTAATAGCCTTAGAACTCAATTGGAAGAAATCAAGAATACAGTGAAATGAGACCTCAAGGGAGAAGTCCAACAGAAGCAACAAGAACTCAACACGACACTTGTAGAGATTAGCGGGATCACATATCCATTGTTGACCAAAAGCAAAAGGAATTAGAAAAATCTTCGGTAGAAATAAACAGGCTCAGGATTGAAAATGAGAAGCAAAAGGAACAGATACAGGTTCTCAATAGAGAAGTAGAGAAGACCACTCTTCTCAAGCTATAGGTTGAGGAGGAAGAAAAAAGAAGGAATATCTTGAAAAGATGGTTTCAAGAATAACTTACTCAAATTAAAGCAAGAACTTGCTGCAACCCATGATGAGATCAAGAAACTCAAAGGATCGCAAAAAGAACACTTACAAGATAAGATAGATGAAGAAGCAAAAATGAAGGCAATTAAATATGGTACAGTGCAAGTTGATGGAGGTACAAGCTCCGCATATTCGCAAGATGATTCTAAGAAGGAAGTTGATGAAAGTGAAAATCCAAAGAATAATGTTGCAACTCCAAAGAACAAGACCAAAACAAACTACAATACCGCCTCCAAAGAAGAATGAAAAATCTTCCAAATATGTTCGTTTATTAAATGGTTATTGTTTTTCATGTGCTAACTATGGACATATGGCCAAGGATTGTAAATTTATTAACAGGAACAACTATCAAGGACCATCACATTTGAATGAACCATTTAGGTACGCATATTTATTTAATGGTTATTGCTTTTTATGTGCTAACTATGGACATATAGTTGTATTGTGAAGTTTATAACAGGTATAATAACTATATGCAAAACCATAGAAGCAAGTTTCCAAGATCACGAGACAAGTTCCATGATGATTTTTTCAAAAGAGAATATGTGCTAGATGGGCCAAACATTGAATGTTTCTAATGCCATAATTATGGCCATAGCGCTCGCAGTTGCAGCTACCAACTGGAATCACCTATGGACAATGATGAATGCTTCAAGTGTCATAACTATGGTCACATGGCTTGAGATTGCAGGAATAAGAATGTTTGGAAAAGGAAATAGGTACAAGAAGACAAAGCAAATGACAAGATATCAGCAGTTATGCTTTCAGGATTTGTAAAAGCAAAAGGTCATGAGGAATTAGCAGTTGCTTCAGATATTGACTCAAGTCAAGATGGCTCGTTAGGTGACTCACTATTTTGAACAATATAGCTTGTTGACTCCTTAATGTTTGTAGAGGAGGATTCTATGCAGCAGTATATTGCAGAAGTCTACAATTGATAGGAAGGCAGTTTGAACGAGATGGAAGTTTCATTATAAGTTCAGGTGGAGAAAACAAGTTGAAGGATTACAGGTTACTAGGAACAAGGCAAGATTAGTTTGCAAAGGATATGCACAGGTTGAAGTAATTGCTTTTGAAGAAACATTTTCTCCCATTTCTAGAATGGAATCTATCAAGATGTTTCTTGCTTATGCTTGCTCGAGAAAAATCAAGGTTTACCAAATGGATTTTAAGATAGATTTTCTAAATCGTGAATTGGAGGAATAAGTTTACATTGAACAACCCAAAGGTTTTCTGCTCTCTAACAAAGAAGACTACGTCTACAGATTAAATAAGGCTCTATATGGTCTCAATCAAGCTCTTAGGGCTTGGTATGCTCGTCTTGATGGATATCTACATCAACGGGGATTCAAGAAAGGAAGTGTTGACAACAATCTTTATGTGAAAGTGGAACGAGATAACCTAACAATTATCGAAATATATGTGGACGATATAATCTTTGGAAGCAGTGATGATAGATTAAGTAAAGACTTTGCCACAAAAATGCAAAGTGAGTTTGAAATGTCTATGGTTGACGAACTGACATACTTTTTAGGGCTTTAATTTCTCATCAAGATAAAGGAATATTCATATATCAAACCAAGTACATCAAAGAAATGCTCAAGAAATTCCATATGGAAGATTTCAAGCCAGTCCTTACCCCCATGGTAACATGTTGCAAGTTAAGCTTAGAAAATACATAAAAGGATGTGGACCAAAGGTTGTATAGATCCATGATTGGTAGTCTCTTATATGTGATAGCCTCCCGTCCTTATGTGATGTAGGAAGTTGGACAAGTAGAAAGATTCAAGCAGCACCAAAATAATCTCATATTATTGTCATCAAAAGAATTCTTCGGTATCTTAAGGGCACAACGAAATATGGTCTATGGTATCCCAAAGGAAATGATTTGGTCATCCAAGCTTATACGGATGCGAATTGGGAAATAAGTGTTGATGATCATAAGAGCACCAATGGAACAACATTCTATTTAGGTGGTTGTATTATTTCATGGTTAAGTAAAAAGCAGTGTTCAATCTTGTTATCCACAACAAAAGCAGAATATATCGCAGCAAAAACTTGTTGTACACAAGTTATCTAGATGAAGAAAACTTTGCAAGATCTTCAAGTCAAGTTTGATGAGCCTATTCCCATCTTTTGAGATCACACCAGTGCCATCAGTTTCTCCAAGAATCTTGTGTTGCATTCCAAACGAAGCACATTCTGATTAAATATCATTTCATTAGAGAGAAGGTCACCGAAAAGAATATCAAGCTTAAATATGTTGGCACAAAGGAACAAATTGCTGACATCTTTACAAAACCATTACCTCATGAAGCATTTGAGTATCTTCACCAAATGCTTGGGATTCTCCCAAGTTTTCATTAGACTCTTTCTCTTATCTACTCGAGTAGAAAGGGGGAGTGGAGGTGTGTACAGGTCCGCAGGATGGTTGTTTATCAAGGGGGGTTACCCTTTTCCATTGATAACAAAGGGGGAGAGAAGGCAGTAGGAAGAGGTTTCATGATCACAGGGGGAGTACTTGTGTTGTAATCAATGCCAAAGGGGGAGATTTTTTATCAGTGATTGTCATTCAAGTTAACCCAAGCAGCACCAGGGGCTACCCCTATATTACAAGGGAATTTTGACTTGACAACTCATATTATTTTACATCAAATATCTTCTCGATGGATTCTACTCATTGATATGTTTCCATTTATATATGGTACTCCTCCCATTTCTTCATGGTTTGAGAGTTATTTGCGTTTGAACTTAGTAACCCCAATTAGTCGGCTAAAACCCTATGGGGTTGTGGCATGACACTCATAATTGGTTGTTTTCATTGAATAGTCAATCATTAATAATATTATTTTGATCATAAAATCCATCCAATGCTCACTTGTTGTGGACCCTCTCAACTCAAGACATTCATATAAATAATGACCCTCATATCCTCCTCTTGTAGGGATTTTGTGGCTTAAAACAGGTCATCATGGAATGTTTGCTATAACGTTTTGTATGAAAAGATTCAGAAGCTGAAATTAAAACACATTTGAGCAAAATTGTGATGAACCTCTTGATCTAATTTCAGATCTTGGTTCGCTATATCTTCAGGGATATGATCGGAGGAAGTTAGGGTTTTTGCAGGCTCCCGAATTCCATGTCAAAGAGGTGATGTTGGGAAAATCGTCATAAATTTTTATCTGAGCATTGGATTCAAATTTAGTAAATATTAACATAAATAGGATGGATTGTAGTTTGTTGAGTAGCATTTTGAGGACCTAATGTCACAACAATGACACGTGGAACTTCGTACAAGTTCGCTCTATTGAACCAGTCTATAATCAGGTCACCGTGGTAGATTGGGCATAACTCTTTCTTGAATAACCCAATCTTGATCAGACCTATGGGATTGGAAATAGGACTCGGAGGGCTACCACAAGATGAAATTTCAGACCCTGGAGATCCGAAATGATATAAATACAACAAATTCAATATCGAGCTCCTAGAAGGCAAGAAAAAGCAATGCATGACAAGATCACTACAGTAAGGACCACACATCAACAGTCAAGGGTAAGTCTCCTATAGCAAGGTATGTATGATTAGTGCTTAAATTTGAATTTTAAGTATCATCTCTAACATATGTTTTTGCAGGACAACATAAGTATATACTGTGTCTCGGTTATAACTCTATGTCTCTATATGTCACAATTAGTTTTTCGGATGTCCCATTCTTGATACTGCACATTTTATGCTACATATTCTTGATGCTACACCAAGTTTTCTAAATCTATATGATATTGTAAGTTCATGTTACTTGTCTTGTCATAGTTGATAAAATGGTCTTTGTTGTTGTACTTAGAACTTGGTTCATCACAAGTCTAGGGTCTGTCATCAGTTTCTATTGTATATATCTTTAGGTCGGTTTTGGATATAGTCTTGCATAAAGTCCAGGCCTATATCAAGAGTGAGAGTTTTTATCTACTGTTGCAGCAAGTCAACAAAAAAATTGGCAAGCACACTTCAGGTACGCATTGTAATTTTATTTTGTATTTATTCATTATTATGCACTTACATGTGTTTTGCAGGCAGAGGTAAGTTGAAGGAAATTTTGTTTTGTTTTGGGATTGGTTTCACCAGGCAAATTTTGCATGCAGGTAGAAGAAGATTCAAGTACAACTTCAAGCAAGCATTCAAGAGTTGAAGTATCAAATCAAAGGAAGCATTGCAGCATGACATCCTTTGGATACCTGACAGTCATCTGTATATTGTGAAGAAGTGTCAAGGCCAAGAGTCATCATTGTAAAGTTGTAAATGAGTCATTTGTAAAAGTGTCATCATTAGAAGAGTCGTTATTGTAAAAGAGTCAATCCACCTAGAGTCAAAAAGGCATTATTGGGAGGTATAGGAGTCTGTGTTGGGATGATGTCATGGTTGGTTTATAGGTCATAGATTGATTGGGTATTTGGTCAAGTACACGAAAATTATTGTACAACTTATTGTATCGTGGATTGTTATCCTTGGTTTGGGAAACCACAGTCTTGTCTTATTTCAGTCATTATAGGGTGGCAGGAAGGTGCTAGGTAGGTGTATGAAATTGCCTACGGGTTGGGGCATGTGAACACTTCAGGGTGGTAGGGTAGTGCTAGGGAGAGTTGTGGCTCACTAGGGTGTTGGGGCATCCATTCAGTTGATTAATGAAGAAACTAGGGCATTGGGGTGTCCTTCCAATGGGAGCTAGAGAAGAATGATTTTCTAGGATTGTAGGAAGTTGTTGCTTTCATTTCAGTTGGGGCTGAAGATTAAAGAATTTATTAGAAAAGAATTCGTTGGTTTTTGACTCGGAATGGTTTTTCCACCTAAAATTATTATGTCTACTGTGTTCTTTTATTTACTGTTATTACTGCATAAAAAAATAATAATAATTGAAGATTAACTAATTCTCTGAAAAGATTTAAAAGTGCTAATTTCTAAGGAATACTTATTCACCCCCCCCCCCTAGTATTTCCAACAAACTCCACTTCTGTTCAGACTAGAACAATGCCAAGGCTTCCAGCCTGAGCATAATATTTCAAAGACTTACACCACTTGGCCTATTACCACTGCTCTTTAGGGTCCCCAGGTTGATTCTCGATAGAGACCCCACCTTTGAGACAACCTTTGGTAAAGTGCCCAAATTTATGGCACGACTTACACTTGAAGGGCAGTTGGTCATAGTCTACTTCCTAAACATGCGTCCAACTATCCATGCAAAGATTGACAGCTGCCAGGAGACCCTTCTCTAGACATACCTCCACACAAATCCTTGCACATGAGAAGAGACCATCGTTTGGTTCAGAGTAATAAATATACCACTCCAGGGAGTTCCCTATGAGTCTGAAGGTCGCATCGTTCCAGCAATGAAGAGGAAGGTAAGGCAACTTCACCCATACCAGGAATGATGAAGGGACATCACATTCTGGGTTGAAACTGGGACTCCAGCAGTCCAAGTAGAGCCCCTGGGTCCCCATAAAATAAGGACCACTCCTAAAAACTAAGTCACAGTCCAAACAATTCTCGAAATAAATGGTATAGAAACCTTTTCCACAGAACGAGGAGATGACTGCACCTTTTATGAGATGGGTCCAGTTCTTCGCAACCCAAGCCTTGACCATATGAGGGGAAGGCTAGAGGCCCATGAACTGGCCAATAAGGCCTCTATCTGCAAGCTGCAAGGCCTGAGAGCGAGCATGTGGGACACTTATTTCAATCTTGGGAATCTCCACAGCTTTCTTCACAAAATTGGAGTCCCCCTACTTTCAGAACTTTAGATCATAGGCCACTAGGGAGTTGCAGGCTGCAATCTCCACCATCAATGATGCATCCTGGACTGGCTTAGATACTACACCACCAACCCCAAAACTAGCAAGGAGAATGACGAAAGAGCCCCAAACAGTGGCAAACCCAGTCAAGGAGCGTCCAGTAGCAGGGACCAACAGAAAAATTCAATACCAGGCCAACCCACGAATCCAATGCACCAAAAAATGGAGCACCTGAAGAAAGCTTAAGGCAAGAGGAGGATGAATCCAGACTCTAGCAGACCCGACCAACCAGGGCCAACCCGCAATGGCAGAAAGGGTCCAGCCCAAGCAGAGGGGTCGAGGACCTGCAGCGGAGACCCAGAACCAGCGTTAACTCTAGGCCATCACACCATGTGAAGAGGTGCCATCGTTGTAGAGCCAATCCATCATTTCATGGTTTTCTCTTTTGTTCCATATTTGCTCCTCTATGCAGACTAATTAGATGTTAATCCATGGATCAAGTGTCATTATTATCAAGGAGAGGATGAATCGTTAGATGACTTTATGTATTAAACATAATCATGGTCATCAAATTAGATAGTTACAAAGTGTGCAAAAGACACACTCTCCCTAAAGACACATACAACTAAGTTGAATTTAGCATACACCTAATTGTCTTGAAAAACCCTAACAATTATACCTATTTTTCAAACCATTGTTTATGATAAAGGGTTGCCTCATTTATTAGTTAGTGCTAAATATGAATGTTTACCCATAGTCTTCATTCTTATGAGTATGAATGAACAATCGTCTAACATATGGAAGAATGGTTACAATCAAAATTGTTCTAGGTCGTCTTGTGTTGAACTTGAAAGTATTCCTTCACAAGTAGTATTGTATTCTTTTTATCATGATCTTCATGATCCTCAAAAATGGTATTAGTATTAGAGAACTTTAGAACTAACCATTCCAACATCTACCACCAATGAATCTAAAACAACATTCACATTTAAAGCATTTACTTTAGGAACAAGTTGGTGCCCTATTTCCTTGGAAAAACATGAGTGTGTTACATTGTATACAATAATTGAAAACTTTAGCCTTTATATACTCTCTATAATTCTCCTCATATAAATGATGATAAATAGTAAGATGATTCCACATGGATGTAAAATTGTATTAGTATTATAGGAATTTAGAACTAACCATTCCAACATCTACCACCAATGAATCCAAAACAACATTCACATTTAAAGCATTTACTTTAGGAACAAGTTGGTGCCCTATTTTCTTGGATTTAAGACATGATTGCATTACATTGTATACAATATTTTAAAACTTTGGCCTTTATACACTCTCTATAATTCTCCTCATATAAATGATGATAAATAGTAAGATTATTCCCCATGAATTTCCCATGAACTTGGGTCTAGGTTAGAGTCTTAAAATCACTAACGCTACCAAACCAATAATATCAACCATAAACTACTTTTCTCAGCAGAAATAAAAAGTAGCAAATCACACATGCACAGAACATTTACAACTTTTTAAGCTTTCAACCCAACATATAATACAACAGTCTATGGCTCTCGTACTAGGGATAATGGCCCTTAGTACAAGATATAAAACTGGGGCTTGGTGTCAGTCTATCGACAACCAATCTTCCCTCAACAAGATATACTAACCATCTGGCTGATGTAGTCGACTCTCAGCTCCCCTTGATCGTACCATGTACCTACACGGTCCTTCGGCTTCTAATCTACATCTCATGTCTCTATCAATGCTCCAAGTCGATTTGGTCACTGAATCTCAGCTATCGAATTTGCTCTCTAATTGTGCCTTCATCCATCAAGGCCACAACGCATCAAAACTCTTGTCAAGTTTTTCACAACTCCACTTGTGAACAACTCTCAACCGCCCACTACTCCTTCTCAGAATTTAGTGACTTTAGCCCACTATGGTCTTCCTATGCTGCACCGATGAAGACCAACGTATGGCATGGAGGGTTGCCACATATCACTGCAAGATTTCCATATCCCATAATGAACACGGACTAGGATTTCCCACGATATGTGGTAGAATTCCTTCTTCACACATAAGTCTCGAGCTCTAATTCGCCAATCTAGCAGTCACTTTCATCCATCAAAGTGTTGCACATAAGGCTACAATACTTCACCCAATCATGCGCCAATAATGTCCTTCTTGTCTTCTTATCTAGGACTACTTTGGATAGCCAACATGTTGCCCTCTAACAGACCTATGACATCCAATCCATCATCCAAGGTTCCATCTGCAACACACCTTGATGTTGTCCTCTTGCCTTCCGATCTGATGTGCCTGCTATCACCTTGGCTACTTGGCAGGCCTCCCAACCATCCATGTGGGCTCCTCTAAACAACTCCTAAGGCCTCTTCATGTTTCCCATCAAATGCTCCACGTAATAGTCAACACTTGGACCAAAAATTATATTGTTGGTTCTACTCCTAGGAATATCCTTCAGCGCCTCGAAAGATCATCCACATGGCACCAACAGGATGCTCATCAAACTGATCCAAACATGATCAACCCTTGACCCAATACATCTCCCAAAATGTTGTTGTCCTCTTGTTTCACTTGTTGTCACTGCTTCACTGTTTAGGGCATCAATCTTTAGCCCTCATGCTCCACGCAGTCAACAATGCAGGCCTTCTTTTGTTGTGGTCCTCCAATGTAAGGCACCTCTTCCTCAACACTTCTCTTTTATAGGCTTGTCCACCTAGACGTTGCCCTTGAAGGGCCTCTAACTATTGTTTATGGTTTGTGGCCTGGCACAATAGTTAGCTATGGTTGTGGTCCTTCCTTGAACACCACCCAAATGATTCTTAATAATCATGAACTAAGCCCTTCGGCCTTCACTACCCAGCAAACCTGCCCTAGTCCACACTTAAGATCATCCCAACCAGTCCTGTCTAGCCCCCAAATAATCTGTTGTCACCTACAACAATTCCATGCTATCTAGGGTAGACTTTCCCATGACGAGTCTTCTCCTTTTTTTGTGGCTTAGCCTCCTACAATCTTAGCCCTAGAACAACCCTTTCTCACCGTGATGTCACCTACAACAAACAGAGAATATCATGTTTCCTTTTAGACCTCCTCACATTGTCCCTTTGACTCTTCTTCTCCACACAAATTTCAGATTTGTATTACCACTTATTGGATTCATTAAAACACATCACTTCACCTCATATTTATAAACATATGAGGGCTCGATGAATTGATGAAGAGACCCTTCTATTGGACTATGTTTACACCAATCCTACATGACTTGGTAACCAATAATTAATTAGTCAACTTCAAAAATTCATTTCCCTCTAAGGACAATTCGGATTCGGACGATCCACGATGCGTTAGAATCGTATCATCGAGCACTATCATCCTCATCCATCACATGTAATATATTCATCATGGTTTTGGCCCAAATCATGTTGGATGAAAAACCCACAAACCCATTTGTGGTGCTTTGGCCTCCAACCCTCAAACACTAAGGCTTGGAGTACCTCCCAAGATACACAAATCAACACTCCCTCTTAGCGAGGGAGGTACTTCCAAGACTAGGAAGTAATGATCATCATCTGATGACAACACTAGCCCATCTGGAATCCATCACTGCAGCATACCCTGTAGAATGAATCCAGCAATCTCGGTAGTGCCTCTACCTCATCATATCTGAACCTGAAGATCCCAAACCTCGATAAGGTTGCTCTCTCTAAGCATACATGATCTCCATTGGCTCAGTCCTGCAAGCACTCATCCTCCTGGATCAAATACCACTCATGAAAGTACCACCAATCTCAGATATGCAACATCATGATCTGATGAAGACTCTAGATGGCCAATTTGTAGTCCATCACATGAAGCCATCTCGATCAACCTGATCTCGTTCATGCCAAATAAATCCTTGAGTTGTCCCAACCATCCATGACAAGACATAGGAAGGCCACGATATACAAACTACCACACAACATACTAAAGTGCACCAGGTTCACAACCGATCCACTAGAACTCCCAACCTATCTCATCATGTAATCTATCAAGACCACATCTCCATGTCTCCAGTTGAACCCTCTACGCCATGATCTAGACACTGACAATCTCCCTCTAGGTTGCTTCATTGTGCACACTCTGATTCACTGTCCCTCAAAGTAGCTCAGACACACTCTGATACCATGTTAAATTTCTATGACCTTGGGTCTAGGTTAGAGTCTTAAAATCATTGACGCTACCAAACCAAGAATCTCAACCATAAACTACTTTTCTGAACGGAAATAAAAAGTAGTAAATCACACATGCACAGAACATAGAAAACTTTTTAATTTTTGAACCCAACTTTTTTATATTAAGAACATATAATACAACAATCTAGGGCTCCCATACCAAGGATAATAGCCCCTAGTACAAGATACAAAACTGGGGCTTGATGTCATTCCATCGACAACCAATCTGCCCTCAACAAGATACACTGATCATCTGGCTAATGTAATCGACTCTCTCATCTCCCCTCAGTCATACCTTGTATCTGCCCATTCCTTTAGCTTTCAATTTGTAGATCTTGCCTCCATCAATTCTCCAAGTCCATATGGTCATTGAATCTCAACTATCGAATCTGCTCTCTAGTTGTGCCTTCATCCATCAAGGCCACAACACATCGAGACTCCTATCAAGTTGTTCACATCTCCACTAGTGAACAACTCTCAACTACCCACTACTGCTTCTCAGCTACTTAGGGACTTCAACCCACGATGGTCTTCCTGTGTTGCACCGATGAAGATCAACATAGGGCATGGAGGGTTTTTGCCTATCACTACAAGATGTCCATCTCCCATAATGAACACGGGCTAGGACTACCCATCATCTGTTGTAGAAGTCCTTCTCCACTCACAAGTCTTGGGCTCCAATCCGCCAATATATCAGTCACTTTCATCCATCAAAGTATTGCACATAAGTCTGCAATACTTCACCCAATCACGCACCAACAACATCCTTCCTGTCTTCTACTCTAGGGCTACTTTTGGTAGCTAACACGCTGCCATCCAACATACCTATGACACCCAATCCATCATCCAAGGTTCCAAATTCAACACGCCTTGTTGTTTTCCTCTTTCCTTCTAATATAATGTGCCTACTGTCATCTTTCTTACTTGGTATGCCTCCCAACAATCCACGTGGGCTCCTCCAAACAACTCCTAAGGCTTCTTCATGCTTCCCATCAAACGCTCCATGCAATAGTCAACACTTGGACCCAAAAATTACACTATTGGTTCTTCTCATAGGAAGATCTTTTATCTCCTCAGAAGATCATCCACATGGCACCAATAGGATGCTCATAGAACTGATCCAAACATGCTCAGCCCTTGACCCAATACATCTTCCAAAACCTTTTTGTCCTCTTGTTGCACTTTCCATCATTGCTTCACTGGTTAGGGCATCAATCTTCAGCCCTCTTCCTCCACGCAGCCAACAATGCAGGCCTTCTTTTGCTCTGGTCCTCCAAGGTAAGTCACCTCTTCCTCCACGCTTCCCTTTTCTAGGTTTATCCACCTATACGTTGCCCTTGAAGGGCCTCTAAATGATGGCTATGTTCTACGGCCTAGAATAGTAGTTAGCTATGGTTGTGGTCCTTCCTTAAATACCACCCAAACAATCCTTAACAACCATGTTCTGTCACTAAGCCCTACATCCTTCACTGCCAAGCAAACCTACTCTAATCCACACTTAAGACTTAAGATCAGCCTAACTAGTCTTGTCTAGCCCCCAAAAAAATTGTTGCCACCTATGACAATTCCACGTTATGTAGGGCAAAATTTCCCACGTTGAGTCTTCTCCTTTTGTTACGGCTTAGCTTCCTGCAATCTGAGCCCTAGAATATCCCTTAGATAGCCTTCAAACAACCCTTTATCACCATGATGTCACCTACAGCAAACCGAGAATATCATGATGCCTTCTAGACCTCCTCACGTTGTCCCTTTGACTCTTCTTCTCCACATAAATTTCAGAGCTATCCTTGAGATGTATTGTCACTTCTTGGATTCATTAAAACACATCACTTCGCCTCATATTTATACACATATGAGGGCTCAACAAATTGATGAAGAGACCCTTCTATTGGACTATGTTTACACCAAGCCTACATGACTTGGTAACCAATAATTAATTAGTCAACCTCAAAAATTCATTTCTCTCTAACGATAACTCGGATTCGGATGATTCTTGATGTGTTGGAATTGTATATCCGAGAACTATCATCCTCATACCTCACATGTCATATCTTCATCATGTTTTTGGCCCAAATCACGATGGTTGAAAAATCCCCAAGCTTGTACCTCAAGCCCACAAGCCCATTTGTGGCGCTTTGACCTCTAACACTCGAACACCAAGGCTTGGAGTATCTCCCAAGCTACACAAAAATCAACATTTGGTGCCCTATTTTCTTGGAAAGACATGGGTGTTTACATTATATACAATATATGAAAATTTTAGCCTTTATATACTCTCTATAATGCTCCTCATATAAATGGTGATAAAGAGTAAGATGATTCCCCATGGATGTAAAAACAAATGTACCTTAAAATTATCCCCAACTATGAAGATACAACCACTTATACATAAGTTGTAGGAAAAAAATGAGGATTTATTTGAAAGTAAAACACTTTCCCCACATTTGGACATATTCTTCTTTAAAAATTATTAACAAAGAAGAGGAATTTGCCCTCCTCCACTTTCACACAACAATATAGATGATTCTTAATGCTTACTTTTCTCCTTTATACAAATTCACTAAATGCCTAAAACATCTTTGGAGACATTAATGATATTATATTCCAACACCATATATTTTAATTTGCTTGACCATGATGAGTCACTCTTATCAATAGAGAAGAACATCACCTTCCTGGAGAAGCTAACTAACAACATTAGTAAAACTATTAAAATCACGATCCTTTAAAACACAAAATATAGTAAACTTCTTGATGATGTCATGCCCTATGACAAATTTGGAAACATGAATAAGTTTGAATAACAAGAATTCCAATATCAACATATTGAGAGAACCTTTAGCCTTTCTCATAATATCAATATATTCACATGCCCATTTCTCAAATTGATGCATGCTAGGAAAGTCACCTCATTTTTCAAATGCTACAAATTTTGATCATGTAGTTGTCATCTTCAAAAATATCCATGTGAATTCCACAGAAGAAATCTCATTTTCCTCAAAGGTTTAGTTTCTAGAAAGGAATTAGATGAATAACTTAAAGACATCAAATACCCTGATCTATTTCTAATAGCATAAATATATTATACAACATATCAGCTAAAGATTATAGAACTTTTCATAATTTAGTAAATGCAGGATTTGAAGAGAATGATCATCCCATACTCATCTAATACCTAATAGTGGCTTCAATTATAATGATCCTATTATTAATGGAACTTCATTGGGTTAACTTGGGATTTTTTTCTTCTTTCCTATCTCATATTTCACTTGAAGTCCCTGAAGAGAATGGTCATATTTTTCATTACTCAATCATAGATTTTATATAAATTGTTATGCTTGGTTTAAAAGATGAAACAAGAAAGCAAAAAAATCCATAGAAAAATCTTCATTTTCATTATTATATCTTTAAAATCGATGTAGGAAAAATATATGCAATACATAAACCACCTAATAATCCTAGATACAACTCATTGTAAACTAATGGGCTTCAACCCCACAAAAAAACCATCCCACAAATTGAACCTTACTATGTCAATCACATTGAACTCAACTCTATAGGGCCTTCACATATAAATGACAAAGCACCCATGCAAGCAACAAAATAAATTGAAAGAAGGTTGAAAGTAAGTTAAAACATATGCATGCACAAACAACAAGAGGAAAATAACATAGGGGTTTTCTTATCAAACTAGAATAAAATGATTTTCTCCTTATTAAATGGAAATGAATTGCATAAGCACACAACCCAAATGGACTCTATTGTTAAAGCAATTACAATAGAGTATGACAAGCTTTTTCTCATTGGCTGTAAATCGATCCTTAGCTTGGTTCTTTACAAATTTTCACTTTGTTGGTACTCAATCATTTTTTTATATTGTTTTGTAACTTCGCATTGTTTTTCCCAACTCTCAACTTGAACCACATCTTTATTCTCTTCTCCAAGGGTTCTACCAAGTTAAAACTATTATAACATTACCCTCTTCTCTCCAACTCCATATCCCTTTTCCACAAGTTATAGGCTTGTTTTCTCCATCCCCCTTCTCTCTATCATCATTTCCTCCTTGTCTCTTCTAACTCATCTTCTCCATTTCCCTTCCTCCCTTTGTATTCTCTATTTTGTTATCCTATCCGTGAATAATGAAATGCCTCCTATCATATTTATGCTTCCATGTATTTCCTTTCTCATGTGCCTCTCTTTAATAATCCACAATGGCCATTTTACAAAGCATAAAGGACATTGACTTGGTGCATGAACCTTCACATGGGGGTAGACTTTACAAGGAGTGTAACCACTTCTCATTTGACTTTTTAACCACTTGGTTCATGGGTCACTCACCTTAAATTTCATCACATCCAAAGCATATTCATGCAGCAATGCTTGTAAGCACCGATGGGAGAAAAGATTAATGGTGAGTCTTTATGTGGAATCCCTCTTAACGATTTGGCATGTTAAGAATGTTGATACCTTGTAGAGATCGTAGCCATTGATTAAGGTCAATAACTAGTACCTAGGAATATCGACAATATAACCTCTTCACTTTGCTTTTGTGCCAAAGTTTGTTGCGAGAGAGCATAGATATGCTCTTGCAACAAACTACCCAATTAAAAACAAAACAAAAACAAAAACATGACCCCGTGATGAGATCACATGATATAGCCAAACCTTTGTTGCTATTTACATTATACTCACCCCACCTTGGCAACTACACAATATAGTTTTCCTCCTCTTCCACTTATTTCTACTTGTATAAAATTTGAGCCATTCTCAATTCTAGGTTTTACTACTAAGGGTTTTCTTTTCCTAGTTCATTGAAACATTCCTTGTTGCATAGTCTCATGGAGCAAAAAGAATTGCTATCTAACTTTACCTCCATAAATAGTCACATAGAATAATACAACTCTATATCCAATTGTGTGCATTCCCTTACTATAATCTCATTTTCCATTGCACTTGTGAATGCATCCTCTATGTCTACGTTCACTTCCCTAAGCAACAACATTGAACCCTAATGTTGCAAGGATATTACACTATCTTCTTTGTTATTCTTATTCTCCTCGTTTGTTAAATATGTCATAATGAGATTATCCATCAGAGTATTCCTCTCTAGATTAGAAATCTATCAAACACATCAAATATATACCCCCTACATGCACTCTCGCATTTACGCTATGTTGACAAGTAAAAAAAGTCCTCTTGCAACAAGGGGTTTATCACCCAATCATGGCCCCCAATTACAGCCCTACTTGTTTGGGATGGCAATTTTTACATCTTTTTCATAATGAATTGTAATATTAACAATGATCCAAGAGTGAAACTGAAATATTTTTACTAGATCTCTTTCATATTGTATTGCAATATTAACAACTATCTAAGTGAGCACAATAAGAATGGGATTATTGATGTTTTATAATGCCAAATATATATAATCATTTTTGTTTTTATTATAGCCCACATTTTTTTTTATTTAGAGTATTTTTTAAGGGACACATGTAAACTCCATGTTGATCATAGATGGAATCACACATCACTCTCATACTAGGTTGTAGAATGTACCTCTGGGAGCAAAAAAATAATTTATTCAGTTAGATTAATGAAGTTATTGTAAGTCATATGTTAAATTATTGTGTATTTTGATCATTAGATTATATCGTTTTCATATATAAATAATTATCAATAAAAAATATGCAAATTTGATGATCATGTATGTACAAATCAAACCGTTCAATCAATTTTGTGAATTAAGATCCTTTTTTTTTAACTTTGTTTGCATTACTTCATGCTAACATAGTTTATTTCTCTAATTCAATTTTGAAATTTGGATGAAGAATGTTAAAATATATCAATCTTAATATGCTTGAATATACCATTCAATCAATTTTGTGAATTAAGATCCATTTTTTTTAACTTTGTTTGCATTACTTCATGCTAACATAGTTTATTTCTCTAATTCAATTTTGAAATTTGGATGAAAAATGTTAAAAATATATTGTCAATCTTAATATGCTTGATTATATTGCTGCTTAATTATCGTTTGGTTAATGTGTGTATATTTTGAGTTTTACTTAGATTTTATTCTAATTACAAAGGCATTTAACACTATGTATATTTGAGGAGTGAATAACAAAATAAAATTGTGAATTTACAAACTATAATGGAGTAAAAATTAAAAGTAAATAATGTTCTATAGTATTAGAAATTTATTGAACTAAAGGTAGATGTTAGCCATTTACGATGTAAATAGTTCGCAATAGGAGATTATTTTCATATTAACCTTCATCACATCAAGTTCACTAATATTTTTTTTCTTGTTAAACTGACAGGAAATAATTTATATTAATACAACAAGAGTACAAAATTTATGGTTCAAGTCGAGCAATATAGTCTTTTCGTCTAGTCTAATGTCTAACCAAAATCAATTAATGAAGTCTACTATACTACGATTTTTGTATGTAAGCCTCCAATAGAAGCCTAAAATCCAACAAAAATTAACCTCCATACAGACTAATTATGTAAATTATGTTCATCAAACTTGTGTGCCTTGTTGGCTCCAAAGAGGGAGCATTAACATTCAAATTACAAACCGTTGCATTATCATAACTAACAAAGTTACCAAAAGAAGGGGAGAATGGCCTATTTTGGTCCATGCCTTGTCGAAGCTCCACTATTCGATTTCAAAGAGTTTCAATTTTGTCTTCAGTTTGTTGGAGTCACACCCTTTGATCTAGCAAAATTTCCATGGTCGATGTCAAGCTAGTTGCCAACTAATTATACCTTAGCTAAAATTGAAAGAATCTCCTCCTTCGGGTTTTGGATCTCATGCTCCACTCTACATTGGTGATCCCCTCGGTACATCCTCCAATTCACATACACAGCCCAACTGTGTTCACAATGTAGAGTATGAATATAGATTTCCAAAACTGGGAGTAGGCTACCACCATGCCAATAACAAACCACTTTCCAAACTATGAAACATAGTTTGAATACCAAAGAAAAAAGGCTTATTATCAACATCTCTGATGGTATACTTTCTTGTTAGTGAACGAAAACTGACATGTAGAGACATGCTTCTTATGTCGACTAGAATGTTGACGAAAGATAATAGCCATGGGTGCCTCACCCACTCTCTCATCTAGTGGCTCCACATAGAATTCACCACCATTCCATATGCTCTTACAAACTAAACCTCCTCAATTGAAATAATTCCCTCCTTAGATGATCAAACAACTTCCCACCCAGCAACAAGGTTATCCATGGAGCAAGCCAACATAGGAGAGCAACACATTACTCCAAATCTGCCCTGCTGAAGGTAAAAATGATCCATATGAACTCCCTTGCCACCACACAGGGGAATTTGGGGGCATGTAACTAACATGCCTATCGTTACCACAGTCTAACAACACTAACTAATCCATCGAACCAAATAGATACTATATTGGACTTAGGTGTACTAGATTGTCTTTCAAAAGTCCTACCAGTATAAGGTATGTTGAGCACTTCATCCCCTGCACGTCAAATAGCTTGTGACATGAACCTCCACATGCCATCAAAATCCAAGGGGGAAATTTGTCCCTATCCACCCCAATCCATTTCAATGATACATGGAGTTTAGGGTATAGGATAATAACCCACCCTTTCAATCATGAGAGGGGTGCCAAGTTCCAAAGTGGTGGCCTTATTCGCCAGAATATTTGCTTCCTTATTGTTATGTCATAGGACATGAATCACCAAGTAATCCCTCAAACATTTTAAATAGATAATGGATCCTTTGAAGGTGATAACTAACTATAAATCCTAAAGAAATTAACCTAAATCTACTAATATTATTATTCTACTCAAATTAAATGAGGTGGCTTAAAGAAGCCCTTAGAAAAGGTCATAAGCATTTTCTTGATTATTTGTAATATGCCCAAGACTCCAAAATAAGGATAAGTCGTCCACAGGGTTTTGGATAGATGGTGATCGGGTGCTCTGTTAATGCACTCCTTGATGTGAAGTCATTGGTTCAATTCCATGCCTTGATTGGGGTGTTATATTGGACATGATGAAGATGTAGTCCTACCAAGTTTACAAAAAAAAAGGATAAGTATACTTATCCCCTAAGCAAGTGATCACCCCCTCGCCCTCAACCCTGAGGCAAATGATCACCCAGTGCACCCTACCCCACCAAACCTTGAAAGATTTTGTTAGGATTAATATTAGCAATTTTACAATCATATTTGTTTTTCATTTTAAGAAAAGTGATTATATATTATGTAAAAAATTGTGAAAATTTGTTAGATATGTAACGATTAGAAATAATCTGTTGTAGCATGCCTAACAATTGATATGATTTCATAGTATTTGTTGGGATTTTTTGAAGATTCAGGAGCTCTGCAACCTACGAGTCTCGGCTCCTGCCCTGCAGCGAGATCCGCACTTCGCGGGCTCTGAAGACTGCGGCCGCACCCGCTTTCTGCGACAACTGATCCCTACGAGCGTGCTCGCAGAGGGTTTGGCTCCGATCTACGGTCGTCCAAGATTTTAGGTTAGGGTTGGGCTCCTGCGGCATGGTTGCCCCTGCGACGGCCGGCCTCAAGCCTGATCCTATGGAGACGTAGGGCCATTTCAAGGATCCGCCTTCTACTCCTGCCTTTGACACTTTCAACCAGCTTCTGTTCGGTCTGCCTCCGAGGAAAATAAGCAAAGCATCAAAAAAATTTAAGAAGCTCGACGAAATTCCAGAGATCTCGTTGCCTCCAGAGACACCCATTCAAGTAGCTTTCTTTGGTTGATCGTGGTCTCATTGGCCAATTCACGGGACTTTGGCCTTCTCTGAAAACTACTGAGCAATGGGTTAACAGGAATTGGGCTCCTCTGATCAAAGCAAAGTGTTACCTCTTACTTTCTTGGGCGAGGGTACTTCCTCTTCGAATTCACCTCCAAAGAAGACAAAGATCTGATCTTCCAAAATGGGTTGTATTTCATGGGTCCTCAAGGCCTCTATTTGAACAAATGGACTCTGGACTTTGATCTGGCTATAGATGTTCCCAAGGTTGTCCCGGTGTGGGTTCGTCTTCCAAATCTGCTAGTTCACTGTTGGAACTGGGATTCCTTGAAGCACATCGGCAACTCTCTCGGGAAATTCATAGATCGGGCAAATAACAAGGATTAGTACGACTATGCTAGGATCTGCATAGAAGTAGATCTAGAGATGGGTCTCCCAGAGGCAATCAAAATCAAAGTCAGCAGTTGGTCTCATGTGCAGATCTTGGATTATGAGCAATTTCCATTCAAATGCAGGAAATGTCATGTTCATGGACACTTTGCTAGAAATTTTCCATCCGACGCAGAGCCAGAGAAAGGGAACGAAGAGGGTTGGAACCAAGTCAAGCGAGCAAAAACCAACCAGAAAGGACAGAAACCGGGAGGACCCACTCGAAAAGGCTCTCTTCGGGCTAATGTTCAACGTCCCCCTCCCAAAAAGGCGCAAGAAAACAAATTTGATCCGTTAAGCCAGCAGACAGAAGATACTCTGGAGATCGAAACCCAAAAACCAATTTCTCCAAGCAAAGGTACTCCCTCAACCTCCATCTAAGGAGCTGAAGATCCCAAAGGTATGACTTCAGAAGTTGAGGAAGAAGAGCAAGAAACGAACGAGTCAGAGGAGGAAGGAGAAATAGGAGAGTCCCAAACCTCGGTAAGAAGATCTACAAGAGGCCGTAAAACTGACAGGGAAAAAAGAGAGTCGGAGACTTACAAAGACAAGCTACAGGGCAGCCAGCCAACTCTGGAAAAACTGCTAGCCTCAAAGCCTAAGATGTTGAAAAATCAGCCCCAAGGCTCCAAGGGAGCCCACCAGAAACATAAATAATGAAGGTCATCTCCTGGAATTGTAGAGGTATGGGGAGTAAAGTTAAGGAAGAAGCCATGAGAAGCTTAATAAGAACTGAAACTCCAAACATACTTCTCGTCCAGGAGACTAAGCTGGAAGACATAGTCTTCCTACAAGCAAGTAAGAAACTTTGGTTTAAAAGTGAAGCAAGAGCAATCTCTGCCCGGGGCGCCTCGGGAGGGATTGGTACTCTATGGAACGCTAGCAAATTTACAGTCATCTTTGAAGCGAGTAATACTCACTGGTTGTGACTGAAAATGCAGAACTTGGATACTAAGGAAATCTTTTGCCTCTTCAATGTATACTCTCCAGTCAACATTGGAGAAAAAAAGGATTGTTGGGACACTATAAGGCACCACGCAGACTTGATAAATCTGGAAAATATAATTATTGCTGGAGACCTCAACCTCACTCTTCATTCGTCTGAAAAAAGGGGAGGCAACACAGTCCGAGATCCGGCAAGGGAATGGGTGGAGGATCTTACGCATGACTGGGACTTGTTGGATATCAAACCTTCTTCCGGTAAGTTCTCTTGGTCTAACAAAAGAGTAGGTCCTGAACATATTTCTGCCAGATTAGATATATTTTTCATTCAAAGCTCCTATCTGTTACTAGGTTTAGAACCCAGAATGCACATTCTTGCTAGCAGTGTCTCAGACCACAAGCCCTTAAAACTAGAGCTCCTAGCCCATCTAGATCTGGGTCCTATTCCATTTCGATTTAGTCCCCTCTGGGTCAAGGAGCCAAACTTCATGCAAACAGTCAAGGATTGTTGGAGTCAGCCAGTCAAAGGATCTCCTTTTTTCATCTGGGAGGAAAATCTTAGAAGGGTAAAAGGAGTTCTAAAACGTTGGGCCAAATCCCTGTCCAACCCAGCTACAGAAAGGAAAGTCATTAAAGCCTCTCTTGCCTCTCATCAATCTCATATGGAGAGTGCTACAGTCATAGAGGAGTTTTTAGAGCAAGAAACTCAGCTGCAACAGAGCTTTCATAAGGCATGCTTAGCTGAAGAAGAAAACTGGAGATTAAAATCTCGAAATCTCTGGCTCAAAGCAAGGGATAGGAACACTGCTTTTTTTCACAAACCAGCCCAAGCCAGGAAATGTTTCAACACTATTTCTGAGATCAAGGAGGATAACGACACTCATAAGGACTTTGCAGACATTAAGAAAGTAGCCTTTTCTCACTTCCAAAACATGTATAGTGAAGATAAGGATCCGCTCCAATATCCAGATCTGTTAGACGTCATCCCTTCAGCAATTACTCCTTGTATGAACGGGTTACTTGAGGCCAAAATCACTAAAGATGAAGTTAAAAAGGCCCTCTTTGATATGGATTCGGACAAGGCCCCGGGGCCGGATGGCTTCTCCGCCGGGTTCCTTCAAGTTTGTTGGCCAATTGTTGAAAAGGAACTCCTCAAAATGATACAAGAGTCTCAAAATACTCAGAAAATAGGAGGCAGTAAAAAATCCGCCTTCTTAGCCCTCATACCCAAGTAAAAAGGTGCCAACAACTTCAGTAGATTCCGTCTGATTTCCTTATGCAACACTGGGTACAAGTTAATCACCAAAGTAATTGCAAATAGACTGAAACCCATCCTGCCCAGAATAATTTCGGAGAATCAAGGAGGCTTCATCCAAGGAAGGCAGCTCGTGGACAACTTCACCCTCATGGTGATTAAAATCAATTTAGCAAATGCCTTTGATCAAGTAAATCATAGTTTTCTTTTAAAAGTCATGAGCAAGTTTGGTTTTGGGGAAATCTTTATTAAATGGGTCCGGGCATGCATCTCAGAGCCATGGATTTCTCCTCTTGTAAATGGAAGAGCCACTGATTTTTTCAAAGCCTCGAGAGGACTTAGGTAGGGGTGTCCTCTTTCCCCTCTGCTACTTGTCATCCAAGCCTCTATTCTCAGCATCCTGCTAGATAAAAAGATGCAAGACCAAGAAATTAATGGGCTGTGTATTGCAAGAGGGGTTAAAAACATAAACCACGCCTTATTTGCAGATGATACTCTATTGTTAGGCAATGCCTCTCTTTCCTTTGCCTCTAAATTTAAAGTTGTGTTGGATGAATTCAGTGAGGCCTCAGGCAACGTTGTAAATAAGAACAAATGTCACATCTTCAGTTGGAACACTACGCCCAGATTGCTCTCCACTATTTCTAGATGTTCGGGTTTTGCAGCCTCCTCTTCTTGGACCTCGTTCAAATATATGGGCCTCCCTGTTTTTCATAAGAGACTTACAAGCAAATATTGGCTCCCTCAGCTTGAAAAATTCAAGTCCAAAATCCAAGCCTAGGGCTATTCCTGGCTCAACTCTACTAGAAAATCTCTCCTAATAAAATCCGTGCTCTCCAGCCTCCCTCTATTTCAATTTGTTGGGCTTCTTGCTCCGGCAATCATTTTAAAAAAATGGAAAGAGTTCATGCGAAGGTTCTTTTGGAAGGACGGAAAACAGAATGAAAAAAAGATTCCCCTTATCAGTTAGGAAACCATCTCCAAGCCACTGTGGGAGGGTGGATTGAATTTCAAAAATCTTTGTCAGCAGAATGTGGCTATGGCAGCTAAGATTATCTGGAGGATCATTGCGCCCAAGCCTGGCTGGGCCCAATTGGCTCTCTGGAAAAAGTATTTCAGAGGTCCTCGTTCAAGCTGTTTAGACAATGTGATCCATTTGCCTAACTCGTCTTTCCTCAAACTGTATGTTAAAGTTGCTCCTTTAATCAAAGCGCACTCCTATTAGATCCCAGGAAATGGCAAAAATATCAATATATGGACTGATAAAATCATGAATAAGGACCCAATTGAAGACAGAGCCTCCATTAGAGCGTTGCATTGCTAGATGGACAAAGAGGGGTTGTGTTTGTTGTGGGATATTTCCCATTGGAGCGACTCTGTTTGGGCAGGCTGGAAAAGTATTGAGGTGTCGGCTCATCTGCTCAACGAATGGTCCACGTTGTTGGATCTCCTTCACGGATTGGTGCCCACGCACATGAGGAAAAGGGACTCGAAACCCTAGGGACCAAAGGACAGAGGCTACGCTATCTCCATGGGATACACCAAGCTGAATGAGAGGCCTTACATCCCCCCCGACCTAGCACCTTGGCAGGGAGTCTGGCATTTTCCTTCATGGCCCAAGGTAGATTTCTTTGCTTGGATTCTTTGCCATGGCAGAATTCTAACTTATGATATTTTGCAGAGAAAAGGGTTTCACAGTCCAGCCATATGCTCGTTGTGCAAAGAAAACGTAGAAACAGCGATCCATTTAATGCTTGAGTGCAATTTTTCTGAGCAGATCTGGTTCTCCTTTACTCATAATTTGGATTCCAACTTTCTGCTGCCTTGTTCCACTGCGGAGCTTTTTTCTAATTGGGTAATCAGATATCCTGGCCAGCGTCCTAAAAATCAGGTAATCAAAATTGCATGGGCTATCCTTCCAAAGGTTATTTGTTGGCAGATATGGCTAGAACAAAATAGAAGAATTTTCAGAAATACTAACCAGAATCATAAGGCCTTACAAATCGAAATTAAATGTCATATAAAGGAGTGCTTGACTGATATAAAAGATGACTCTAATCTCAGCGAACAGGACATTGCTTGGGGATCATTCCTTGACTTGCAATTTCAACTAGCAGTCAGAAACACCCCTCCTCTTAAAGACTAGCAAATAAGGAGATCTGAAAATGACTTTCAAGACTGGCTCAAATCGCACTCAAAACACTCTCTCTTCTTTGATGGGTCAGCAAAGGCAATCCAGGCAAAGTTGGAGCGAGAGGTGTTGTTGTAAATCCATTTGGGGAAAAAAATTCATTCCTTTGCTTGGGGGCTTGGACATTCATCCAGCATTCAAGCTGAGGCTTTGGCCCTCTTTCAAGGCCTCAAGATCCTCAAAGATCTAAATATAAGTGAAGCTATTGTTATAGGTGACTCCCAGATCATTATAAACGCAATGATTTCCGACTCCCCAGCGTTGGATCTTAAACTAGCAAGGTTGATATCTAGAATCAAGGGCTTGGAAAACACTTTTCAGAAGCTGAATTACTACCATGTGTTGAGAATTCATAATAAAGAGGCGGACAAGGAAGCCAACAAAGCTGCCCTTCTCTCTACCGGGGTCAAGATAAAAGGCGAAGAAGAGTCATGGGAACCCATCCCATAAGTTGATTACTGTCATGTTTTACTGCCTGGTTTTAAATAAATTTGTCTGTATCTTCAAGTGGGGAAAAATCTTTGAAATCGAAAATATAGATTCCTTATCAAGGAAGAAGTCTTCAAGCTTCAGCAGCATTCTCATTCTTAGCAGTGAGATGCAACAGGACACAAAAGTCCTTAATGTAATCAGATTTTCGACATTCAGGCCAAGATGAATATAAACACCCCATAACCGCTTCTGTCAAAAAAAAAAAAAAAAAAAAAAAAAACTGTTGTGTGTGTGTGTATATACAGCATATTATTTTAAAATGTATAAAATTTTAATCAAAGTTTTATAATTGAAATAAAAATAAATTTCACTTTTATATAACATTTAATAAATTAATAAAATTGGTCTTGTGTAGACCCAAAGGAAACTTGGAAAAGATGTATGCCTAGAGTTTAGGATTAATGACAAACAACCAAACAAAGTTGCATGGTTTAACCCAAAGCCTAATTCTCACTAGAGCTCTTTAAGTATCCAACATCAAAACACTGGGCAACTCCCTCATCATCATATAACATATATTCAAAGATGCTTCGCCCAGAGATAAGCAACTGGGGAGTTTACTTAACAAGATCATAAGACTTTTGAATGATATCCCAAAGAGAGAATACTTCCCTGTTCTCCGACGTCAGAATGTACAAGTAGATAAACTTGCCAACCAACATTGTCAACGACAAGAAGGGCAAATAGAAATCAATGGTGTTGTAGGCCATCGACCTCTACCATAGAGTCGATGGTCCAATTCAATTTCTAAAAATATATTATGACTATGGTCATATCAAGGGGTAGGAGGCAACTAAAAAAGGAAGCATCAACTGCTATCATGGCGCCCTACATGAACAACAATTATATTTCAAGCATGAGCCAGTACACTCCACTTTTATGGGACACAGCTTACAGTAAGCGGTTTATCTCTGAAGCGATGTGTCCTCTCTAGTGATCACCCACACCATGGCTACCATTATGAACAAGCAAGTCACCATTACTACTCATGCACGTGGGAATTCTTGAAGGAATTATATAACTTAGCAAATGCAGAGCATTTACTGGTTGATGGGCATGAAAGCTTTTACGCCAGCAAGCTCTGGGGAAAGCTTCAAAATTTTGTATGGTTGGAAAATTTTCTATACTCTCAACTATCTTCACTAGCAGTTGGTCGGTTCATCTTGGGGATTCGAGTATGTTGTTTCAATGCCTTTAGTGAGGAATTTATGGGACAAAGGTAGCTTAGGGTGGTATTGTGAGGTCTCAGCAAACGGTTTCCTTCTTTGCCTAGAGGCCTTTGGATTTATCAGAGCTTGGGTTGGTCGAATCTCGCAACCACCCCTGATTGTGTCTGAGCATTTGAATCCTTCAATTACGTATCTACCATCCCTCCTACACAGTGATTCAGGATCGCGACGTAATTCCTTTGGTTGGAACAGAGGCTTAATGGCATTGGACCGAAACATCTAGTGTTGGGAAGAAAATTGGATTGGTAGTGGTTATCGCTGCTTGTATTGGCTAGATTGCCTCTATGGAGGAGGTGAATTGAAGGATCTTGGTAGAAAGGTCACGAACAGTGGAATGTGGGGAGTTGTTTAGTTCTTGGAGATAGGTGGTGGAATCACCAAGAAGGGTCAAGGGAATATTCGTGAGAGTGTCAGTGGCAGAGAAAGGCCACATAAGTGCATCAACAAGGAGAAAATCAACTAACCAACAGAACAAATTAGAAATCTACAAGTTGATATGATGGCAATGGTAATGAGGCAACATAAACAAGTGGAAACCGAATTGAACATGTTAGAGGAACTCTTAAGGCTTCAAGGAATGGCAACAAGACAAATGGGCAAGATCTAATCACTACGACAACAATTTGTGACCTTGCAAGAGTAGCTTCAAATTATGCAAACCAATCCAAATGAACCCTACTCAAGGAGTTAGTGCCTAGATCTTAATCAAATCATGGAGAAGACAGCAAAATGACCAACACAAGGTGATTTTTTCTTTATATTAGACACTTTATGTTGGTTGCATACATTTCGATATGTAAGTCAATTTTGTAAAGCGATGAATCAAAAGATTTTGAAACCAATAAACAGTCACATGACAAAAGATGTAATCCACAAGCACCTACTGTAACTAAACACAAATTTTATCTAATAAAAATACTCATTATTGTTATAAAAAAAAATAATAATAAACTTCAAATTTGAAATTAAAACTTATTATTAATAATAACGAGTTTCTAAAGCAATTAAAATAACAAAATGTTTATTTCTTTTTAAAAAGTATGTTTTATCATTTTAATGAATTTTTTTATTTAATTTTTTTAATGAAAGTGGTGGTTTATATGATTTTTATTACAATTTTCACTAAGTAAAGCATGTCTCCACCTCCAAAAAATACATTTTGTTTGTTTACATGGCTTTTTTTTTTACAATTTTCAGTGAATAGAGCATGTCTCCAGAGATTTGAACCACAACCAAAAACACAATTTGTCTCTACAACTTGAGCTCAACTTCTTTAACATCATTTTAATGGATTTATAATAAATTTTAAATTTTAATTAAAGTTTATTAATTTCTAAATCAATTACAATAAGAAAACATCTTATTTCATTTAAAAACATGTAAATGGTAAAAATAAAAGAAAATGAAAATGTTATTTCATTTTAATAAGCAT
>APFE030812136.1:8331-61564 GCA_000404065.3 Pinus taeda | reverse complement strand
TTAGTGTAATCAATCAGCAAATTATATTTAGTGTTATAGTGTTAATTGAGTTTAGTTTAAGTAATTAGGTTGAATAATTGGTATTTTTATTATTTAAATTTATGTTTATTAGTTTGACATGTTGTAGTTATGGAAAATAGTATTTATGTTGTGTTCTTAAGTGGGTCTACATTGTGGCTTGGTCATTGGTCATTACCTTTCTCGTTTTTAAAGAGAGGGAGGTTGATTTCATTCCCCAGGCAATTCCCAATGCTCAAATTTTTTGTCAATTAGAATTATCTTCATAAGTTTGGGAGAATGGTTGTTATCTTCTATTTTTGTCAATTGGGATTATGTCAGATAGAATGGTTGTTATCTTCCATTTTTGTCAATTGGGATTATCTCAGATAGAATGGTTGTTATCTTCTCCACCCAGATTTGAATGCATACTAGTGACATGATGAACTATAATACCTCGTCAAATATTGTTATAATAACTTATTGCCTATGAATATTGTTATATTAACTTGAGTTGTGAACTCTCAAGTAAATGCATTTATGCGCTGATCTAGTACCAGCAACCTCACTTTACCATCTTACCAAGCACTTCCCAATGTTCAAATTTTTTGTCAATTAGAATTATCTTGAAGTTTGGCAAAATGGTTATTATCTTCCATTTTTGTCAATTGGGATTATCTCAAGGAGTTGGACAGAATGGTTGTTATCTTCCCCACCTAGGTTTGAATACATACTAGTGGCATGATGAACTATAATACTTCGACAAATATTGTTGTAATATTTTTTTGCCTATAAATATGGTTGTTATCTTCCCCACCTAGATTTGAATGCATACTAGTGACATGATGAACTATAATACCTCGTCAAATATTGTTGTAATAACTTATTGCCTATGAATATTGTTATATTAACTTGAGTTGTGAACTCTCAAGTAAATGCATTTATGCACTGATCTAGTACCAACAACCTCACTTTACCATCTTACCAAGCACTTCCCAATGTCCAAATTTTTTGTGAATTAGAATTATCTTCAGAAGTTTGGCAAAATGGTTGTTATCTTCCATTTTTGTCAATTGGGATTAGTTGGACAGAATGGTTGTTATCTTCCCCACCTAGGTTTGAATACATACTAGTGGCATGATAAACTATAATACTTCAACAAATATTGTAATATTTTTTTTCCTATAAATATTGTTATAGTAACTTCGAATTTTATGAACTCTCAAGTAAATACATTTATGAGCTGATCTAGTATCAGCAACCTCACTCTCCCATCTTACTCTCTAAATTTGAAAAAAAACTAATTTAGTTCTTGAAAAGCCTAAAAAAAAATTGTAAATTTTACTCAACTCAAGTATGTTGATTGTCTCTACCATCTTCCTCTCTAAATTTGAGAAAAACTAATTTCATTCTTGTAAAGCCTAAAAACAATCGTTGATTTTACTTATCTCAACTATGTTCATTGTCTCGATAATTATTTTTTTTTATATTTTATCAATACATTTATTATAAAATAAAAATAAACAAAATAAATAAAACATTAATTATATTGATAATTATTTTTTTTATATTTTATCAATACATTTATAATAAATAAGAAAAATAAATAATAATAAAAACCTTACCATTAGAATTATTATATGATAATTATCCTTTTTTTAATATTTTATCAATACATTTATTATAAATACGGAAAATAAATTAAAAAAACCTTACCATTATAATTATTATTTTAATATAATATGTGAGCCAGCCCACCCAAAAAAGGTAAAAAGCCTTACAGTTATAATTATTTTAATATAACATATGTGCCAGCCAACCACCCGATAGATTTGTAGTATTGTTGGTATGAAACAAAGGATTGATCCGAAAATACGAAGGATTGAATGGCCATGATTGAAATACAGTATTGAAACTTTTCACATGGGCTATAAAACTTATCACAGCACCTCGCCAATAATGTGTTCAGCAGAACTACCAGGAAAACAGAGCCTGGAAACAGAATAGTATACAGATCTGAAACGAGTGAAGTAACAATGCTTGCGCTCGAGATTTGCCGAATATCAACAAATGATAATAAACACATATATACTGTATATAGCGTGCACATAGTATTACAAGGATTTATATGGAGAAGGCCTCTCGGCTTATAAATATTGCGCCAAACAATATCTCTGTATTATTTCAGAGTTCTCTGGCTCGGATTCACAAATCTCACTGTAGTTATCTGTGCATCTTATGAAATTTTATTCACGAGAGAATTATAGCCAATGATGATTTTTTATTTATGAATACGTCTGATTATTTTCCAAAAGAGGAGTTTGACACCACATGACAAATGCTAACATCTATATGAGACAGATGTCCATCACATCTGGAAATTTTATCAATTCATATTACTTCGTCTGATTAAGAAAACATTTGTATGCATAGAACAGAACATCAATTTGTATATGGTGTGCATATGGATATTCTCAGTTTAAAGTGCATATGGATATTCTCAGTTTAGGGTCACGGCTGAGAACAGAACAGCAATTTGTACAGATATTCTCAGTTTTGGGTCACAATATGCATTTGTTTTGAGAGAAAAAAAGGTCTTTCTATTATGGTAAAGAAAGTATACATATCAGTAGTGAGAGTAAATTTCAATGACCATGATGTGTTAGATGTGTTCAGACCAGTCATCATCTATCTGTTGACACAGAGAAAATACATTTAGTCGGACCATAACATTTGTGAATCAAAGGACACAGTCAGAAAACTGCCATAAATCCAACACAGTAAAAACAGAATTCGCTCTAGACAGAGGGCCCTGACAGATAACCCTGCAGTCGAAGACCCATTATACGCATGTTATAATGGGATGGAACCTTCCCCTGGTCAAAGAGCCAGAGCAGAACTGCTGGAAGATGATGCGATCTAAAACAGAGGAGCAACCCAATTTTGATAATCGATCTGCTTCACGATTTTGAGATCGGTAGATGTGCCAAATGGGAAGATGAATAAAAACCACTGTAAAATCTCTGATTCGAGATTTCCAAGTCTCGAGAGCAGGAGAGTTTAAGGAACCTCTGGTTAGCCCAAGTTTTGGGTTACAATATGCACTTGCAAGTGAGTCCACACAATAAATGAGTAATGAGAGGAGAATGGAATTCAATAACAGCAACAGCAAAAGCAACATATATGCATATAACAAGAACATTTATGTCATTCCATGAATTAGTTGAGAGGAGATTCAGATTTAGTCCACTTATGCACAAAACAACAACATAGCTATAAACCTCATGGGGTTTAGGGCATTTAACTTTTTCAGGGTTGCAACAAGTAAGTACAAGTGGGAATTAAGTTTTAACCCTTTCTTTTTTCAAAGGAAATGCATTTTTTGGTATCCGCGTGTGTGGGTGCGTCAAGGCCACAGGAACGTTTCCCGGACAGATCTGAGTCATTTCCAACTTCAGGAGGCATTTCCAGGTGGGTCAAATCCAGTGATACGCAGTTCCATCTTCTCTGCCAAGAAACTCTGGTATCACAAACACGCACATATTCAGATCATGTTGGGAACTGCCATTATATGATGGATAATATGAATGACAGACCATAGAATCGCAAGATATGCGGAATATTAGTTTTTTTTGTAACTTCACATGTCAACATTGCAATAGAATTTGATTTGTGACAACCATCAAATTGGACATGGACTTCTTGGGGGCAACAAATGGTATCTAATTTTGGGCTGCTCACAAATTTTATCTCCAACTCGAGTTCAGATCTTCGTTCAATTTCCCAAATACGTTTCGATGATTTATTGTATGCCTGCATATACAAGGCCATTTTCACCTTGTTTGTCTTGTAGCTCTTTCTATGCTTTGCCTGTCTGTGTTGTAGCTTGCTTTCCAAATAACAATAGACTCCTTGCTTGAAACAAATTTAGAATGCTAAAAAGCTCTTTCGGAATAATCACATATGATTTTACTGGCATCAATGTTTCGAACTCTCCACTTGGGTTCATCATCAAGACAAATATGGAGGACCTGATCTAAAAAGAAAAATAAATAGTGTTGAGATTCTCCAGAAAATTCCAACACTAATATGTTAGGCTCTTAGTATTAGTGTTATAAATTTCTGGAGCATCTCAGCACTTTATTTTTCTTGTTAGATCAGGTCCTCCATATTTGCCTTGATGATGAACCCCATTAGAGGGTTTGAAAAGTTGATGTCAGTAAAATCACAGGTGATTATTCCGAAAGAACTTATTCCCTATCATTATGAATCACAGAAGTTTAAAATCAGAGACAAATTTAGATTTTTCTCTGAAATTTAAGTACCTTCATATAATGCCATGCACCTTTTATGAGTGTCAATGCTAAAAAAAAGGAGCTGTCTATTTCCTCTAAATCAATTGGGCATGTGCAACTCAAATACCAACAATTCAAATGCCAAACAAATGAAAGATTGAATTAGTTGCTTTGATATCCTCTCAGTGCACCAATATTTTCAGTTCGGATAAAAACATCCCCAATCAAACAGTATTATCCATATCTGGACAGAAATTAAAATTTAAAATTTCTCATGGAATTTGTAGCTCATGCCAAGTTTCGATAGTACATTTCCTCACTGCAATACCACAGGAAAACTGTTTTCAGAATGTTCATTTTTTCAACAATCATCTCTAATAAAATGTAGTAACAACCAAATTGGACAAGATGAGTTTCGACATAGTTAAAATGTGCTTCTCATATGTGTTTCACAAATTTTATCTCCAACTCGAGTTCAGATCTTCGTTCAATTTCCCAGATATGTTTCGATGATTTATTGTATGCCTGCATATACAAGGCCATTTTCACCTGGTTTGTGTCTTGTAGCTCTTTCTATGCTTTGTGTGTCTGTGTTGTAGCTTGCTTTCCAAATAACAACAGACTTGCTTAGCACAAATTTAGAATGGTAAAAAGCTCTTTCGGAATAATCACATATGGTTTTACTGGCATCAATATTTCAAACCCTCTACTGGGGTTCATGATTAGGACAAATATGGAGGACTGATCAAAAAAGAAAAATAAATAGTGTTGAAATGCTCCAGAAAATTCCAACACTAATATGTTAGAGACTGACTCTTAGTATTAATGTTGGAATTTTCTGGAACATCTCAACACTATTTATTTTTCTTGATAGATCAGGTCCACCATATTTGTCCTGATGATGAACCCCGTTAGAGGGTTTGAAACTTTGATGCCAGTAAAATCATATATGATTATTCCGAAAGAGATTTTTACCAATCACTATGAATCACAGAAGTTTGAATTCAGAGACAAATTTAGATTTTTTTCTGAAATTTAAGTACCTTCATATAATGCCATGCACCTATTATGAGGGTCAAATAGTAATGAACGCTAAAAAAACGAACTGTCTATTTCCTCTAAATCAATTGGGCATGTGCAACTAAAATACCAACAATTCAAATGCCAAACAAATGAAAGATTGAATTAGTACCTTTGATATCCTCTCCTTAGTGCACCAATATTTTCAATTCAGGTAAAAACATCCCCAATCAAACAGTATCACTATCATCCATATCTGGACCGCAATTAAAATTTGAAATTGCTAATGGGATTTGTAGCTCATGCCTAGTTTTGATAGTAGATTTTCTCACTGTAATACCACAGGAAAACTGTCTTCAGAATGTTCATTTTTTCAACAATCATCTCTAATAAAATGTAGTACTCATTATAACAACAAAATTGGACAATATGAGTTTTGACATAGTTAAATGTGCTTCTCATAGTCCGTGAATATTCTGCGGCATACCCTTGGGAAAAAAACGATTGTGGCAAATAAAATGGTATCATTGCGTCAAGCCACAAACAAAATTAAAGATATTGCTTACTCTTTGCAATCATCCCTTCACTGAGCACCATTAACAACACATTGATCACCAACATCAAAGAGATACATGATGAATACAAAATGTGATTGCTTCAAATATTGCTTTGTTAGGTACTCCTGAACATGAGGCCTTCTTATACCAGCAGAGATGATACCAGTACAACCAGGTGGATAGTTGAAATCCCCAAGACACGAAAAATGGTCATTATGGAAAGCCCCAGAACAGGAAACATGATCATAATTATAATCACTGGACAACTGCATTTGCAATTTGGAGTAGTTGACCAGCTGAAATGAGCCAGTGCCTTCCTTTTCAGAGACATTCGCCTATATCAAGTCAAAAACATGTTTAGAAACAGTTAAGTCCAAAAATTGTTTGCAAGTCTCGGACCATAACTATGTTTGTTGCCCACAGACTTCAGACATTGACATCGTAGCAATCTCAAAGTTCTAACTCAAAAACAGCAGGCTAGGCCAGTATATATATTTAATCTAGTTATAGATTGGCTGACTAAATGTGCAGATGATTAATGTCGTAGACATCGGGTACGTGGATTAACAAAATCATGAAATCATAACAGAGGACACTATAGGCACAGAGTTTAAATTGCATACCACTCTTAAAAGCAAATATTTTGATCTGGCTAGTGTTAATGGCTCCTTCAAGTTGTGAAAAGATAAAGGCCACATCCGTCTCCTTGAAGAATCTCAAAACATCCTTTCCTTCTTTATATCTATAAGACATGAATCCCAATAAAATAAAAATAAAAAAATATCCCCAAACTCAACAGAAAAGAAAGAACGCATGCGTCAATGATGGGTATACAGGAACACTTACATAACCTTACCTAGCCCTGGCTTAGACACATTTTTTTCAATGCTCTTTGCAGCAAATTTTGCTTGCCACTGACTTGTCATCTCCATATCATGATGGCCCATCTTCTGCAACTGTTCAACCGTGTTGACAATGGGGCTTGCCTTCTGCTTTTAGAAAGAACCAAATAGTGAAAAATCAATACAGTGTACACATGTTTCTCCTAAATAAGCTATATTTAAAGTTTATGAAGAATTGAAATGCTTACGTATGACACCTGTAACAAATCAAGAATGGATAAATAAGACTGCGGTGAAAGTCTGAGGCCTTTTCTTGATAAGCCTGGCAACTCTTTTATCACAATATCTCTTTCCAAATCTCGGAGGTTATCATGCAATCTTAACCCCCATTGTCACTGTTCACCTCCACAAGACCTTTGTTCTCTAGATGCCAATAGCTTTCTAACTGAATCCATTCCATGCTCTTAAGGCCAATATCACTGTCGTTTCATACCTAATTTTAAGTCTCGTGTCTTGGTGTGAACTTTTACTTGTTGACCACCATATCCAACTCATCTTCACAGTAAAATTTGTAATTTTCCCCACAAATTAGTGCCCCGACCACTTTCAAAAATAAAATCAATTCATCACACGCCATTATGAACTCATCCACCAGATATTCTAATAATCTTTGCAGTAGATGAAATTGAAAGAAGATGTGATTCTTATGGCCATATCATTGTCCTTTCATAGCTAATTTTAAGTCTTTTACATATCTCAAAATGAACTTTTACTTGCTGGAATCGAGTCTATTCAATTGGTCTTCCCAATAAGATTTTGAATTGGTCCTCTTGATAAGATTTGTCATTTTCTCCATAAAGAAATGCTCCAACCACTTTTAAGGATAAAGGCAATCCGTCACAAGCAGCTAAGAACTCATCTACCAGATATTCAAATATCTGCAATAAGGACATACTTGTCAAAAGATATAACCAAAATAAATTATTTGAGACAAATACATTCTTTATTGACAAAAAAATGCATCCAGTTGATCAAGATGGTCTACATCATCTAAAATTATGAAATCAAGAACAGATTTGAGATGTTTATAAGTATCTCTATACTTTCATCAATACAATCTATTTGTCAATCCAATTATATTGAACTTTCAGAAAACAAACAAAAAACAGAATCCACAGTAATCTAAAATATCTAACTAAAAAGTTTTTTCATAAGTTGTTTTTCCTACTCCTTCCAATCCCACGATTTATATAAACCGAGGTTTCCAATTGTGTTGTTGTCGAAATAACACTATTTTCAATTATATCTTTTTCATTCAAACCAAAGGGACATTTGGCCATATTCAAGGGTCATCTTTCACCCTTTATTTAGGATACATCGAACAGCCCTATCCATAAGCTTCACCTTGCCACTGCTAGACAAAACAAACATTCCTAAAAAAAATTGTGCAAGAAAAAGTGCAGCAATCAAAAACACAACCTAACCCTATAAATAAAACACAAGCCGAGTGCTCGATAAACTAGGGGGGTTAAGACAGATCCATGCGACTGTATATCAATACAGCCATTATATATATCTGTCTTAACCATAAAACTTTTAAACACCTAAAAAAACAATAAAAAGCGAGGGTTACAGAGAGATTTATGATAGCGTGTATCAATACTTGTTACAAAAAAAAAAAAAGAGTGAAGTATAACCCATTACACACCTTGTGCGCGAAGCTGCCTGAAAATGAAACATGACAGAGGCCTCTTCTCTAATATTCAAATGTACGGAGCATTTCGTTTTCTGTTAATGAACTTACAGTGAAGGCTTAACACCGTAGAAGATTGGAATAATAATAGCCAGCTGTTAGGACATGAGGAGGAGCTCATTCATACACCATTGTGATTCGGCATCCCTTGAAAGGATGATGGCTATATGAACGGAGGCACTCCCAACAGCGTCTTCTACATGGAGAATGAGGCAGATGTAGAGGAAGAATCCGAATGTGTTCTTGGCATCTGGACCGCGACGATAGCAATGGTCGGTGTTATCGGTATATGCAGAGGCAGAGGCCGAGGCCGAGGCAGACTAACTGCCAATCGGTAAGTGTATGATGGTAACTGGAGGAAACTGCCTACTCTCAATTTAGTTTTCAGCCTTGTTTGCCCAAAACAAGGATATGGTTGGTGTGCCATGGCTAATTGGATTGAAAGAGGGAAGGGTATTAAACGGCCTTGGATTATAACGCAAAAGGGCGAAGGCAGGAGATGAAACGAAGCTTCCGAGAAGAAATTTTAGGGTTTCGATACAGCGCAAGGAGGAGGCCGGAGATGAGACGAAGCCTCGAAATTCTAGGGTTGAATATCTTGAAAAATGAAGTGGGCTATATATAATGGAATGATTGTACAAAGACCTGGTGACCAAGGAGTTCAATGGGCATTCACGAAGGCTGAATTGTCATTCAAAGAGTTCAGTGTTTTATAAATGGTGAAAATGTTACTATTAGCATTTGTACCAGATGTTGCAAAGAAAACGCTGTAATGCATAAAGTGCGGAAATCCATTATCCATGTAGTGTGTGCATTATTCAACAAGGTGGATCTCTCTAAATTTGTTGCAAATATTTATGTTATTGCATTGCTAATTCATTTAGGGTCTACTACTACCTCCTCTTCTTGGAATATTAAATTTCTTATCACCCCATGATGACAATCCCTCTAATTATTGGCATCACAATTTTTCCCACTTTAGTGGGTTTACCTTCAACCTAAAGAAACATGAATTTGAGTCACTCAATCAAAAATAAATTACTAAATTTCTGTTTATCAAGTTTTGAGTAAAAACAATTAATAACTCATATTTACAACCCTTCAAATATTTACAACCTTTTAAGTCTTGTATTTATAACTCGTATTTATAACCCTTTAAAATGAAACTATCTATATTTTTATCAATAATAAAAAGAATCTTCTTTATAAAACTGACATTCACATGCTACTCCTATATATTTATCTTATATTTAATATTCAGTGTCCATGAATTGAATGACAAGATGAAAGCTCAACTTAATTGCACCTTTAAAATGTGACTTAAAAGTTTAATTGGTAATTATTTATTCAGTAATTTGTACATTGTTAATTGCAATTTCTCTTGAAAACCAATGTTTATATCAAAATTTTAAAAATTAACACTCACTTCCCCATAGTCTGGTGTTTCTTTATTTGATCGTGGTACTCAAGATTGCCTTTCTCCAAAGTATCCAATGAGAAGATGATATCTTATGTGTTTCCGCTTTCTCAGTATGTTCATGTGATTATTATTATTTTTGGTGTTAATGTCTATGTTTTTTTTATGCCCGTCCATTATTTATCATATAAACATTGATGTTTGAAAATCTGTAAGTGGCTAGCGTGGAAATTGCAAGGCATGTTGGGAAAAGAGCCCTAAAAAGTATTAGGATCCATGGGTCTTTTTTTTTGCATCATGTAGCAAGATCACATGGTTAATTGATTATGCCACATGAAGAATTAGCCTTTGCCAATATTTAGGCTTATAACTAGGTGATTTTTTCTACTAATATTCTTATACCAATTTACCATGATAATTCTCTTTTAAATTAAAAAGCAAGCATCGTTTTTGAGTGTTTCAACTTCATTTATAAAGAGTTTAGTACTGATAATTAGTAGATTATATGAAATTTTGAAAATTGCACTAATATATTATTGTTGTAAGGCTCTACACTCCCAATGGAACTCATATAGTCAGTGGATAAAGAAATGATAAGTTTTTAAAATGGTGAGGATCTATGATGCACAAAAGGCGATGCTTGTCATCAACAAAATTTTGACCCCATGCTGCAAAATCCTTATCTGAAGGCGGCTTCCTAGTAAGAATCTCCAGAAAAAAAAAAAAAACCCAAAGAAATAAACATCCCACTTTTGGTTGGGTTTGAGAGTTTTCAATGCCTTTAGGGCTTGGTAAGGAGATATAAAGTTCTTGGATGTGCCTGAACTGCCCAACAGATCAAGTGTTGTTTGCAGGCTATCGCGGGAGCCAGTGGAGCGTTTGCTCCCTGCAAATATACCTTCAAGGTTCCTTAGGTGGATAGCAGAGCTACTATACTTGACATTGGCATTGTTCAATAGCTTTTCTAGCCCAAAATCTATTATGTATGGCTCCATGTCAAAGCGCGGAAGGATGTTGCTTGGCTTAATATTTTAATGAACAAACTTCCTTTCACAGGGTCACTTGTCTTATTTCATGGTCTTCCTAAGAAGGCTTATGAAGGAAGCTGTGTAGCATTCTCATGGTTTTGATAAATTATCATTTGTTGCTGAGATGAACATGTATATATAAATATTCTAACCTGAAAAAAGAGCAGTTTCTTCTTTGTATATGCAAACTATAGCTAAACCAATAAATCTAATTTTCAATATTGATTTGCATCAATTTCTTTTGGTCCAACCAACAATTAAAATCCATCCCCTGCCACTGCAACAATAATACACCATATATCACCTTCCCATTAAAACTGAGAATGAGATGGAAGTAAACTATGAGAACGCGGATGCCTCATAAGCATAGAGTTAAGTTTGATCCCTGAGCTTTGCTACAATCCTCAACTGTAGAAATATTGAAATTTTTAAGAAGGCTCTGGCCATTTCATAAGTAGCTGAGTTGACAACAGAGTTTGTGTGTTGCTATGTCCCAATAATAGAGGTGTCTATATGAGTTATGTCAATGTCTAAGTAGAGCTGTTGAATATGGAATGTGGGTGTACATCCTCATCTCTGTCCAACTTATGTCAAAGCAAGGATGCTACATAGGAAGAAACAATTGGTTAATCGGTTGTGGATGATGGCATTTTTTCTAAAAAATGCAATACCTCCTTCATTGATGGTCTATTTTGAGGGGAAGCAGAAGCACAATTCAATGCAATCCCCACAAACATGAGATTTCTTCCCTTCCTTCAACTTTTGGTCGAAGAGTAGGATCTATGGTGCGCAAAAGGTGATGCTTGTCATCAATAAAGTTTTGAACCCATACTGCAAAATCCTTATCTGAAGGTGGCTTCCCCGTAAGAATCTCCAGAAAAATAACCCCAAAGGAATAAACAACCTCCAACTTTCACTTCCCCTCATTTTCTTATTCTTGGTGTTTGTATCCTTCAGAAAATATAGAAAAGACTTTCAAGGTTTACAGTTTCATACACAGTCATTCTAAAAGGCATGGACAAATCAACCTTGCTCGTGATGACTTCAATTTCAGGGACTTGTGCAATTACCAACCCAGTCGGATACTTCTGAATAAGCCTGGAGACTATTTGGAATAATAGCAAATGAAAATTCACTATAATATCAAATGCCACCAAGGTTAGTTGATAACAATCTAGCAGAGATAGCCCCAAGGATTAGCTTGGTTAGAAGATGCTTTAGTGCAAACACTCAAGGAGGTCTCGGGATCAAATGTCATTGAATATCTAGTGGTTACCAGCAATAACTAAACAGGGGAAAAGTGTGGAATCCATAAAAACTCATTATATGCAGGCTTGTGATTACCAACAGTAGCTAAACAGGGGAGATTGTGGAATACATAAGAAACTCATAATATGCAAGTGATTGAAGGGCTATCCTTATTAAAAATAAATAAAAAACAACCCTGCAGAAATGAATTGAACGAGATTTCGTGCAAATATACATGAAATGGAAAAAAGAGAACAAGAGAACCCACGATAATAGGAATTTGCCAAGCTTCCATGTGGAATGTAGTCATAAACCAGCAGTTTTTTATCTATACCCCAATAGAAAGCTCGGAGGCAAACAATGTTGGGATGTTTAACCCTACCGATTTCTCTAGCTTCTGCTTCAAAATCCTTGTACCTTTCCAAACCACCATCACCAAGTCACCTTACTGCAAAAGTCAGCCCATCTTCCAGAACTGCCTTATACAATATAGTATAACCACTGGCACCAAATATATATTCAGAGGCTCTGAGTAGCTTATCTAATTCCATGTCAAGATCTCCATGTAATGTCACAAAAGTTCCTTGCTGTTGATCTCCATTGTCCGAGACACTTCCATCTGAGCTCTCATCAACTTTTTTTAAGGTAGAGCCGTCCAACTCTACCCGAACTGGAAGAACAGTCTCCATTGTTGTCCAACTGAATATGCCTGGTATTAAGCCCATGGAAGATAAAAGGGAGAATTTGATGACCTTCCTACAATCATAAATTTTCACAAAAGAAGCACGGTCAAGTTTTGCGAGCCTTTATTGTAGTATGTAAATTTACTTCTTTATGTCTATATATCCCACAAAAGATTGTGCATATTCCTACCTCAGCTCCACCAATAGTATTCAATCTACCAATCTCACCACCACTAGCCATTATGCGCTCTCTCCTATAGTATCATATATCAATACAAATCAAGAGCTTGAAACAATAAAGTGGCTAAACAAAGACTGGTTTCCACAATCAACCAACCAAAGGAATACATAAACTCGTATAGCACAAAGGGTCATGGTTTGTTCTGCATCATGGCAAGAATCTTACTCTTCAAGATTGGCCTCAAGCCTATGATCAGCAGTTAAAAGAGAAACCAACCCTCCAGGTGATTCAAGAATGCAACAAGAATCACCTACAGATGCTACCATGACTGTCCGGGAAACGCAATGGAGTTTTGAAATGGGTAGATTTTATAATCTAACACTAACAACCAAAATTTTCTACATTGCTTTTATCAATATGAGAGCTTGAGAAGATAGGTGTAGGTGAAGCAATGGAGTTTTGAAATGGGTAGATTTTATAATCTAAAACTAACTCAAGCAAAATTTTGTACATTGTTTTTATGAAATTGAGAGCCTGAGACTATAGGTGCAGGTGAAGTAATGGAGTTTTGAAATGGAAATTACAACAATAAAATTCTAAAATGAACAACAAATGGATTTGGTACAAATTTGTTTTTGTTTGTTCCATTATTGTTGTATCTATGAATGGGTTTTTTTGCTTCTTCGCTTCGATCATGACCATTTGGGGTGGCCTTCTGCACTGATTTCCATCTGCTTTCATCATCATGAGCTAGAGAGTCTATGATGTGTTTTGTCTTATAAGTCAGTTGTATACAATGTTCAGATTTCAAAAGATTCCATTCATGGTGTTTCTTCTCCTGTAATTTCAATCAAGGTAGTATATGAATATTGTGTTTCCTTGTGCATTAAATTCATTCTACATCATGGGGGAAGCTTACACACAGCTGGAGCTTAACATCATGTTAGCTCAAGATCTGAAGGAGATGCATCTTTTTGGCATGATGCAGACCTACTGTGTTGTATGGATCAATTTCAAGAAAAAATTGACGACGTAAATTGATAGAATAGGGGGCCCAAACCCTACTTGGAACAACAAGGCCATATTCAGAGTGGAAGAGAGTTTTGTCTGCTGTGAAACTTCTGCTGTGATGATGGAGATATACTGCATGGGTTGCCTCAAGGATACCCTACTAGGCACTGTGAGGGTCCTGCTTTCCACTCTCCTCAAGGGCTACGGGAGCACAGATTTCAGTGGGATGAGTTTCTTGGCACTGCAGGTCCGTCATCCTTCTGGTCACCGACAAGGCATTCTCAACCTTGGCACCTTGATTCTTGATGGAGTAGATCTTCACAGAATGAATAGATTCATTCCTGCCACTAGGGGGGTTGTGGGTTTCAGAGATTTGATGGGGAATCCTGTTGAACCCAGGCCTTCATTTGTGGGAAAATTACTATCCATTAAACCTAATAATGTTGTTGATGCTCAAGAACAACAATCCCGCTGTCAAGACTTCAACAGTAGTGCATGCAAGGAACAGGGCAAAGATCAAGAAAAGCAGAAAGATGGTGGTGAGATGGTTGAGAAGGAGAAGAAGAAAGCTGTTGGCTGCTATCAGATTCTCATGGCCCCAAAATTGAAAAGGAATAAAGTTGGATTGAGGAATGGGGCTGCAAAAATTCATCTCAATCCATTTGACAGTAACATCTGTGCCAAGGAAGATCAAGATCCTGCTTTGGCTTACAACAAAGCAATAGCAATTTATGCATAGTGTTATCATCAATAATATTATTGTGCAAGAATACGTTGGTTTTCTATTATTATATTCTTTGTGCAAGTGCCTTCAATTCCTAGTTGATTTGTGAAGTGCTTATTATGGCATACATAAATATTTTGAAAATCACTAGCCACTGTGGATGAAACACTGGTTTATGTAAAAGTTAGAATAGATATATGAATCTGAAAAGCGCAATTTTAGTGCCTTTAGTCTACTACTTCGATATATATTCTTAGCCTATGTGGATGAAACATTGGTTTGTGTAAAAGTTTGAATAGATATGAGTCTGAATTTTGCAATGGGAATGTTCAGTGCCTTCAGTCTGCTACTTTGATAGATACTCTTAACCACTGTGGATCACACATTGGTTTGTTTAAAAATTTGAATAGATATATAAGTCTCAAATGGGCAAGTTCAGTGCCTTCAGTCTGCTACTTTGATATATACTCTTAGCCACGGTGGATGAAATATTGGTTTGTGTAGAAATTTGAGTAGATATATGAGTGAATTGGGCAAGTTCAGTGCCTTCAATCTTTGATATACACTACTCTTAGCCACTGTGGATGAAATATTGGTTTATGTAAACATTTGAATAGATATATCATATATGAGTCTGAAATGGGCAAATTCAGTGCCTTCAGTCTGCTGCTTTGGTATATATAGAGTATATATATATTTGTTTACAGGATGATCACTGCATTTTTAACTTATTTCCTTCATTAATCAAATCGATCTTTTAAATACACAGTAGGATTTCCTAATCTTGCAGAAAATGGTCAGTCCATATTAAGCCATAACGATGAAAACGAAGTGAGATAATAATCAGATGCAAGTGACTATTGTTGAAAAATATTTCTAACTCTCGTTTTACTTTAACATTATTTTACAATCAAGAAAATGCGGGAAAGAAGGCTATATTACAATCCCATTAGATGAAGTTGGGGCAGATTTTATGGTTTGAAACTAACTCAACCGAAATTTTCTACATTGTTTTATCAATATGAAAGCCTGAGAAGATAGGTGCAGGTGAAGCAATGGAGTTTTGAAATGGGTAGATTTTATAGTCTAACACTAACAACCAAAATTTTCTACATTTCTTTTATCAATATGAGAGCCTGAGAAGATAGGTACAGGTGAAGCAATGGAGTTTTGAAATGGGTAGATTTTGTAATTTAAAACTAACTCAAGCAAAATTTTGTACATTGTTTTTATGAATATGAGAGCCTAAGACTATAGGTGCAGGTGAAGTAATGGAGTTTTGAAATGGAAATTACAACAATAAAATTCTAAAATGAAACAACAAATGGATTTGGTACAAATTTGTTTTTGTTTGTTCCATTATTGTTGTATCTATGAATGGGTTTTTCTGCTTCTTGGCTTCGATCATGACCATTTGGGGTGCCCTTTGTCCAAAACTTCATTAGAATGCCATAGGGACTTCGATCTTCTTCCCAACTGAGCTTCCAGTGTTTTAACCTTCAATCCAATAACTCATCCTTTTTGAAAGATGTTACTCTTTATTGTGTCAGAATAGAAATAAGAAAAAGATGGTTTATCAACTAGGGTGGGATCTTTCACCACCAAAATTGATAGGAGAGGTAAGGGGTATTAAAACCCTTAGAGCTAAAGCTCAAGAAAACAAATGATTTGATCCACAAGATGATCATTTGATCTCAACTCCTCTCATATTTATAGATTTCTCCATGGGCTTCAAGATGTGAGGGATTGCGAGTGCAAGCCCTAGTTTTGGGTTCTTTTGTCCCAGCCGACCAAATTTTTGCCTCAAATTGGGAAACATTGTTTTTTTATACCTTTATCAAGACTATAGCCTATAGGTTGGATAGGCCAATTCGTCTCTCATTAATCCTCAATTTGAAGGGGACATTACATGGTTGAAATGTTTAAGAGATTTGTTGATTGGTGTGGTCTGGATGTTGAGTTTAAATCCACACAATTCAAGTTTTTTGGTGAAATTAATGAGTCTTTCAAGGTTGAAATTTATGAAGTTTAGTCGGGGTAATAATAATTCCTTGCGCTCTAACAATACGATAAACATAAATAATACAACCAACATAAAACAATAGTACTCATTGAAGTTTAATACACCAAAATGAAAGAAAGTAGAAAGCTATTCATTCAAAGCACGGTAGAAAGTCCGAAAACAAGCTATATGAGCACAACCCAAATGGGACCGTACTGGCATAACAATCACAAAAAAATATCAAAAGCATGGATTTACTATCAATTGCAGGAGTCAGCTCAAACTAAACTCAAGTTGACCTCCTCCTATAGTCATGACGGTTCACTGTGGATTGAACTAATATAAATAAGCACCTCATCTCCCTATTTGGCACTGAATTTGGTGAAGAAAAAGAACTGGTCAATGAGATTTGAGGAACAACTCAGTGATAACAAATGCAGACCTAAGCCCTAAAACGAAAGGAGGCCGCATTAAATAGCCCTATTCTGAAGCAGAGACCAAAGTTTTTGTTCTGTGATATTGTTAGGTATATCTTGTTCCTTATAAAGCTCTTTCTAATCAAGTCTGAGGCTGTTCAAGTTCTTGAAGAAGGCTCAAGTTTTCTAAATTATCCTCTGAGTCAACGTTTTGATGTTCACCTGGTTTCTAAAAGAAAAGTTTGTATGTATTTTGCTAGATTTAAGGTCTCTCTGAGACACATCATTTGAAGTTTTATTCAGCCGATTTGAATAAAAATTTCAAACCTCCTTCAAGTTGTCAGCGAAGGTACATATAACAGTTTAATTGAACAGTTTAAGAAGTCGATTGCAAAGGATAATATGCAAGGCTTAGATCTCTGTTGATTAGGAAAACTGGCCATGCTCAGTTAATGCAAGTCCGAAATAAGTGTTGGTATGTACAATGGAATAAATGATGAATAGTGGAGAATTGTGAGGAATCAATGCGATTGTGCAAATAGGTTCTATGTTTTGAGCTCCAAATCAGAACATTGACCAGTGCAATGATCTCAAACCAGTGGTGTAGAGTGATGTACTTAGAATGACTCTCAGTAATCCTTGAAGAGATTTGGAGCAACTTCTAAAGATATTATGTATCAACCTCTTGAACAGAATTTGAAGCTTTTTGAATAAGCCTTGAATCAGCATCTTTGAGAGTTTTCTGGAGAAATCTTGAAGCCTATTGAACAAATCTTGAACCAAAAGTAGAAGAAGTACCTGTTGAGGCAAACCTTGGGTTAACTTTTGGAGCAACATTGTAGCCTCTCCTGAAGCAGACTTGGAGATTCCTTGTTGCAGACTTGAAAAGATTTGGACCAAAAAATTTGGGGTTCACTTTTAGTGCAGAATGGAAGGGTATTGGAGCAAAAGTTTGGAGCAGACATTGTAGTCCTTCTTAAAGCAGATCTGAATAAGACCTTGAAGACCAAGTTGAAGCCTAGATTTATATTTGAGGATTGGAGTCCTCATACAAGGTTGGAGCCTTGTGAGAGAGTAGGTTGGAGACTATATTGATATTTGAGGATTGGAGTCATCATTCAAGGTGGTCTTGCTTTCCACTCTCCTCAAGGGCCACGGGAGCACAGATTTCAGTGGGATGAGTTTCTTGGCACTGCAGGTCCGACATCCTTCTGGTCACCCACAGGGCATTCTCAAGCTTGGCACCATGATTCTTAATGGAGTAGATCTTCACAGAATGAACAAATTAATCCTTGCAACTGGGGGGGCTATGGGTTTCAGAGATTTGATGGGGAATCCTGTCGAACCCAGACCTTCATTTGTGGGGAAATTACTGTCCATTAAACCTAATAATGTTGTTGATGCCCAAGAACAGCAATCCCGCTGTCAAGACTTCAACAGTAGTGCATGCAAGGAACAGGGCAAAGATCAAGAAAACCAGAAAGATGATGGTAAGATGGTTGAGAAGGAGAAGAAGAAAGCTATTGGCTGCTATTAGATCCTCATGGCCCCAAAATTGAAAAGGAATAAAGTTGGATTGAGGAATGGGGCTGTGAAAATTCATCTCAGTCCATATGACAGTAACATCTGTGCCAAGGAAGATCAAGATCCTGCTCTGGCTTACAACAAAGCAATAGCAATTTATGCATAGTGTTATCATCAATAATATTATTGTGCAAGAATACGTTGGTTTTCTGTTATTATATTCTTTGTACAAGTGCCTTCAATTCCTAGTTGATTCGTGAAGTGCTTATTATGGTATACATAAATATTTTGAAAATCATGAGCCACTCTGGATGAAACACTGGTTATGTAAAATTTTGAATAGATATATGAATCTGAAAAGGGCAAGTTCAGTGCCTTCAGTTTGCTACTTCGATATATATTCTTAGCCTATGTCGATGAAACATTGGTTTGTGTAAAAGTTTGAATAGATATGAGTCTGAATTTTGCAATGGGCATGTTCAGTGCTTTTAGTCTGCTACTTTGATAGATACTCTTAACAACTGTGGAACACACATTGGTTTGTTTAAAACTTTGAATAGATATGTAAGTCTTAAATGGGCAAGTTCAGTGCCTTCAGTCTGCTACTTTGATATATACTCTTAGCCACTGTGGATGAAATATTGGTTTGTGTAGAAATTTGAGTAGATATATGAGTGAATTGGGCAAGTTCAGTGCCTTCAGTCTTTGATATATACTACTCTTAGCCACTGTGGATGAAATATTGTTTTATGTAAACATTTGAATAGATATATCATATATGAGTCTGAAATGGGCAAATTCAGTGCCTTCAGTCTGCTCCTTTGATATATAATAATCAGCTGATGCAAGTGACTATTGTTGAAAAATATTTCTAACTCTCGTTTTACTTTGACAATATTTTATAATCAAGAAAATGATGAAAACCAAGCGAGATAATAATTAGCTGATGCAAGTGAGTATTGTTGAAAAATATTTCTAACTCTCGTTTTACTTTGACATTATTTTATAATCAAGAAAATGTGGGAAAGAAGGCTATATTACAAGCCCATTAGATGAAGTTGGGGTAGATTTTATGGTTTGAAACTAACTAAAACAAGCTATATGAGCACAACCCAAATGGGATCATACTGGCATAACAATCACAAAGCAATATCAAAAGCATGGATTTACTATCAATTGCAGGAGTCATCACAAACTAAACTCAATTTGACCTCCTCCTATAGTCATGACGGTTCACTGTGGATTGAACTAATATAAATAAGCACCTCATCTCCCTATTTGGCACTGAATTTGGTGAAGAAAAAGAACTGGTCAATGAGATCTGAGGAACAACTCAGTGATAACAAATGCAGAACTGAGCCCTAAAACGAAAGGAGGTCTCATTGAATAGACCTATTCTGAAGCAGAGACCAAAGTTTTTGTTCTGTGATATTGCTAGGTATATCTTGTTCCTTCTAAAGCTCTTTCTAATCAAGTCTAAGGCTGTTCAAGTTCATGAAGAAGGCTCGAGCTTTCTGAATTATCCTCTGAGACAACGTTTTGATGTTCACCTGGTTTCTAAAAGAAAAGCTTGTATGTATTTTGCTAAATTTAAGGTCTCTCTGAGACACATCATCTGAAGTTCTATTCAGCCTATTTGAATAAAAATTGCAGACCTCCTTCAAGTTGTAAGCGAAGGTACATATAACAGTTTAATTGAATAGTTTAAGAAGTCGATTGCAAAGGGTAATATGCAAGGCTTAGATCTATGTTGATTAGGAAAATTGGGCATGCTCAGTTGATGCAAGTCCGAAATAACTGTCGGTGTGTACAATGGAGTAAATGATGAATAGTGGAGCACTGTGAGGAATCAATGCGATTGTGTAAATAGTAAAGATATACAAGACATGCAGCTAAGAAAATATTAGTGGCACATCCACAGGCATATATCTATATACCTTTGACATGAAATTCTTTGTCCGTTTTGACAAAGCTTGTGACCATGGCTCTTGGCAACGCTGATAACAAGAGACAAGGAAATATAAGCAATATAGTTCTAACGTCAAATCTGTCCGATGCTAGCAAGGAGTTTGTTGAGGAAAACTCTCCCCTGCTCTGTCTAGAATTAAAGATCTATGTTAACAAAAGAAAGAATGCCTACAAATCAAATTAAATTAAGTCGATGGATCAGAAAGACTACCATAAAGACAACAGAAATTCTGTTAAGATTTTAAAAAATTAAGGTAATTCTTGCCTCGTTTTTAAGAAAATATTCTATACAACATTACAAAAGCTTGACAATAGATTTGTTTCCAAAGCTGACGAATGCAGTTGAATTTTTCTCCGCTCATTCCCACTCCAAATAATTACTACAAAATATCTGTGCCACCGAAACAAATACCTTTCAAAAAATCACCAGGAGAGAGAAAAGCATGTAAATCAAGATGCAAGCATACGCCACCAAGCCTCGTTGTTCATCGCCATGAGACGCCAAGACAATCAATAAACTGCTCTGCGCACAAATGTGGAGCGGAGAGCATTGTTCTTGTAGTTGTGATGTAACTAGTTTTGTTTCTGTAATGGACTGCCTGAGTCCTGTAGCTAACTAAGGCAGTCTGGATGCTATCGAAGATCTGAGGAGAGCCATAAACTCCACTAAGAATTCAAATGGACTCTACGTGTAGAATTCAAATGGACTCCACCTGTAACTCCTCGGTAAAAAACACACAGATGTCGAGCGAAGTTTTTTTAAGGGTATTTTAATGTTTTAAAACATTTTTTTATTAAATTGGACGGCTGATTTTTGTTCAATAGTCTAACAAAAGATCTAAGGGCTACGATTAGGACAGAAAGGCATTTGGGGCAGTTCATGTCAAAGGGAAACACCTTACGGCCTAAAAATAATTCACTAACTTATCAAATATCAATATCAATATAAAATAATTCACTAACTTTAAAGTCATAACCTTATTGGAGGAAATTTTAAATCGGTTGAATTACCTTGTAACAGCTCCATCTTCCATAAAAATACTCACTACGCATTCAAAGACAGAGCTCCATCTTCCATAAAATTACTCACTACGCGTTCAAAGACGGAGATTAGTGAGTGGTTACTGTTGCTATCTTATCACAATGATTCGTGAATTGTGACCTTTGTATTGAATCCAACCATGGAGTGGAGTGTTAGAGGAAGCCACAGCGGTTTTCGTAATGGTAGAAGCTTATAACTCTTATTCGATTACATTACATAATCTAACACGGAATCTATCATTCCTCTATCTTATAATTGATTATGGAATCTGAATGTGAATTGTGAATGGGAATATAACAGCCGATATCTTGAATTAAGCAGCAGCAAGGATATTTCATTTCAGGCGCTGGAGAAGACTAATGGCTGCTAATTAGGGAACATTCCAGCGAATACACAACCTCCCAAAATGAATGGTTTCGATATCTAATACTCTTCTTCAAAACAATTCGTCAAGTTTTTCGAAAAGGAGTACAGCACTGACAGTCCCGGTACTTGCAGGTGGTAGAAATGGGAGGCCTTACAAAAAATTGTATCATCAGAAACAGAAGTATAAGAGGAGAATCGGAGGATTAATAACAATTAAAGCCAAGAAGGATGGGAAACCTAGTAACTGGGGAGACAGGACACCACCCCCTTTCGCCAATAGAAGTCCTGAGGGTACTGATTGCCTAGTTCCATTTGACCAGCAACCTGTGAATGAATATCAAAGTCTCGCCAATTCCGACTTTTTCTCGTGGGCGAATGAAGATATTTGGAAATACGAGCTGCGTCTTGGGGGAATCGATACAGCATTTACAGTATAGGGTGGCCAGTGGCGAGTGTGAGCGTGGATCCAGAACATGAGCTTCTAAAATGTGGGATTGGAGCTTTGTGTGGAGGTTTGTTAGTTGTCACCGTCGCTGCTCTCCGACTATATCTAGGATGGGCTTATGTTGGCAATCGTCCCCTGAATGTAGTCCCAAATCAAAACTTATTTCACATTTAAATCATATCAATTTAACCTGGGAAATTTGTAGTGGTTAAATTTAGCCATCAGCGGGTAAGTTTAGCCTTTTTTTAATTTTAATTTTAATTTTATTTTTTACACAAAATAATTGTTGCCAAATTAATATAGAGAAAAATGATTTTATACAACAATTTTGACAAATTATTTAAAATTTGTATTCATTATTATTTTTACATGAAAATATATAATTGACATTGTAAAAATAAGTAAGATTGATTTTTTTTTAATATAAGATAAATATGATACTAAAAATTTCTCAATATCTGTTGTTTTGGTTTTCTGTACTAATAAAAATTTAATCATGTTAAATTCTGCCAAATATAGGCATGACTCCCACCAAGGTTTAAATTTATGTTTCTAGTCTCCTGGACTTTTGTGTTTGTGTTTGAATGACTGGCTAATAAACCTTTCTGGCAATTTTGTAATTGTAAGACACTTATCTTGTGTAGGCTGCCTTGGGCCTTTTTTCCAAATTCCTATCATTGTAAAAGGACCAGTATGTACATCTCTTAATTAGCATTTAAGAGTACTATTCAAAAGGATAAAACAGTTGCAAAATTATGTGTTTACTATTAAAACCTGCTTGCATTGCAGATGAGGAGACGGGTTGGTATGATGGAGAGGTATGTATTATTGTGGTTTTACTGTAATACTTTATTTATTTTCGGTTTAAATTTTTTATAGGATTTACCACAAAGGAATAATCGTTTGCTTTCTTCATTTATTTGTCAAAGAAGGGTTATCAAAGGAAACGTCACTAATGCTCTTGTAATTACGTAGATTCTAAAATTTGTTCATGGATTGTTCCTTCTGCAATTAGATAAGGTGGATCTCAATATAAATCTCAGCAAAAAATCATACGAGGTGAATTTAATATTACTCCTATGGGAAGGCAGTTTTTTGGATTAATCCCTTTTTATTAAATAGTCTGTTAATTCCACAATTTTTAAACTCATTGTGATTTTGTTGATTAGACGCATGTTCAAATGCTTCTAAACTTTCGCGAGTGGACCTAATTGAGATATTCCTTACCATCTTACATTAGTCAAGATTACATTTTTTAAACTGTCTGAGATGGTTGGAAAGTGGAAAAATCTCGACATTCCATAATTTTTCCTTGAGATATTTGCAATTTTTTTTATTTTGAGTTTTTATTGTGTGATGGACCAACACAACCCCAAATAAGAGACCTCAATTTTCAAAATCTCAGAATGAAGACATTCCCTGAACAGATGCATCCATGTAATAGGTCTGTGACCTTATTATACACACATAACACCATGAGAATGCAAATAGCAACTTGCATAGTTGCGAGTAATGATGATGGTCTTTGTCACTTGACGGAACTCTTATATTCATACCCAAGGCCGAATATGTTTGGTAGTAATTGTTATTGGTTATTGCATTCATGCATAAGTCAAGAAACTTAGCATAGAACAGAGAGAAGCTAACTTACAAGTTTTCTAAAGCGAAGAGGAAAATTGTACATAATAATTCCTTAGTGATAAAGTTGAAATTCAGTACATGAAGCTGGGATTAAGTGAGACTAGATATCAAGTTTCAATCAGTATATTTAAGGCCACTTGTTTGACTAAAAATATATAGCTGATGGCCAAGCCAAGGCACAGATACTAAAGGCAAGAAAGTGGAGATCATAGTATTGGAGTTTCGAATACCCTTAAAATTTCCATTCCAAAAACATTCATTTGTTGTCTGTGAAATTTTAACTTTTGATGAACAAAATAAACACTATTTTAATCTTGGGCTCAAAACCAAACCAAATGCGGTATCTGCAGACCAAACTATTGGGTGGAAGGCATAGAGGAAGCTAGAAGTGTAATACACACAGTATTTTCTTAATCCTTATATCATTTTAATGTAAGGATCTGTAACTTCACTTGCATTAAAATGTTTTGGCACGTGGCATCTAGCATGAGAATTTTTTCAGCGAATAGTGATCTGTGAGATCTCATGTGAAACTCTAGCGAGAGGTGTCCTCCTTACCATCTAGTAATGTGTTTTAGCATTTTATGTTTTCATGTACTTGGAGCATGTGGGTGTCTACATCGTTTGGAGGTATCCCAAAAAATTCTTTTGCTGTCATTTCTGTAAAAAGTGGTTGTAAGCTGGCTGTAATATATTGTTTGGTGTTTCTGTGTATATTTTTTGGTAACTGTGCGAAAAATGCACAAAAACAAGGAGTAACCATATGATTCTCTCTCACTGCATTTCTAAAGCTGGCTTGGATAATAGTTAGTGTCTATACAACCAAACACCGAAAATAGTAGAAGGAAAAACAAGTAGAGTCCTCACAGATAGAAAACATACTAAACATAATGAAAAGGCACCTAAATGCAATTCATAATTGGATCTGGTTCCTTGAACAAAGACCTAAAGTTATCTTCTAGAGTTGATTTTACTGTTTGAGGCAAGTTCAGTGCCTTTAGTCTTTGATATATACTACTCTTAGCCACTGTGGATGAAATATTGGTTTATGTAAACATTTGAATAGATATATCATATATGAGTCTGAAATGGGCAAATTCAGTGCCTTCAGTCTACTGCTTTGATATATATAGAGTATATATATTTGTTTACAGGATGATCACTGCATTTTTAACTTATGTCTTTTATTAATCAAATTGATCTTTCAAAGGCACAGTAGGCTTTCCTAATCTTGCACAAAATGGTCGGTCCATATTAAGCCATAAGGATGAAAACCAAGCGAGATAATAATCAGCTGATGCAAGTGACTATTGTTGAAAAATATTTCTAACTCTCGTTTTACTTTGACAGTATTTTATAATCAAGGAAATGATGAAAACCAAGCGAGATAATAATCAACTGATGCAAGTGACTATTGTTGAAAAATATTTCTAACTCTCGTTTTACTTTGACATTATTTTATAATCAAGAAAATGTGGGAAAAAAGGCTATATTACAAGCCCATTAGATGAAGTTGGGGTAGATTTTATGGTTTGAAACTAACTAAAACAAGCGATATGAGCACAACCCAAATGGGATCGTACTGGCATGACAATCACAAAGCAATATCAAAAGCATGGAATTACTATCAATTGCAGGAGTCAGCTAAAACTAAACTCAAGTTGACCTCCTCCTATAGTGATGACGGTTCACTGTGGATTGAACTAATATAAATAAGCACCTCATCTCCCTATTTGGCACTGAATTTGGTGAAGAAAAAGAATTGGTCAATGAGATCTGAGGAACAACTCAGTGATAATAAATGTAGACCTGAGCCCTAAAACGAAAGGAGGCCACATTAAATAGACCTATTCTGAAGCAGAGACCAAAGTTTTTGTTCTGTGATATTGGTAGGTATATCTTGTTCCTTCTAAAGCTCTTTCTAATCAAGTCTGAGGCTGTTCAAGTTCTTGAAGAAGGCTCGAGTTTTCTGAATTATCCTCTGAGACAGCGTTTTGATGTTCACCTAGTTTCTAAAAAAAAGTTTCTATGTATTTTGCTAGATTTGAAGTCTCTCTGAGAAAGTTATTGAAGAAGGCTCGAGTTTTCTGAATTATCCTCTGAGACAACGTTTTGATGTTCACCTGGTTTCTAAAAAAGTTTGTATGTATTTCGCTGGATTTGAAGTCTCTTTGAGGAATCAATACGATTGTGCAAATAGTAAAGATATACAGGACATGGAGCTAACAAAATATTAATGGCACATCCACAGGCATATATCTATATACCTTTGACATGAAATTTTTTGTCGATTTTGACAAAGCCTGCGACCATGGCTCTTGGCAATGCCGATAACAAGAGACAAGGAAATATAAGCAATATAGTTCTAACGTCAAATCTATTCGATGCTAGCAAGTAGTTTGTTGAGGAAAACTCTCCCCTGCTCTGTCTAGAATTACAGATCTATGTTAACAAAAGAAAGAATGCCTACAAATCAAATTAAATTAAGTCGATGGATCGGAAAGACTACCATAAAGACAACAGAAATTATGTTAAGATTTTTAAAATTAAGGTAATTCTTGCCTCGTATCTAAGAAAATATTCTATACACCATTACAAAGCTTAACAATGATTTGTTTCCAAAGCAGACGAATGCAATTGAATTTTTCTCCGCCGGTTCCCACTCCAAACAATTACTACAAAAGATATGTGCCACCAAAACAAATACCTTTCCAAACATCACCAGGAGAGAGAAAAGCATGTAAATCAAGTTGCAAGCATATGCCACCAAGCCTCGTTGTTCATCGCCGTGAGATGCCTAGACAATCAATAAACTGCGCTGCCCACAGATGTGGAGCGGAGAGCATGTAGATGTGATGTAGCTAGTTTTGTTTCTGTAATGGACTCCCTGAGTCCTGTAGCTAACTAAGCCAGTCTGGATGCTATCGAATATCTAAGGAGAGCCATAAACTCCACTAAGAATTCAAATGGACTCTATCGGTAGAATTTAAATGGACTCCCCCTGTAACTTTGAAGTAAAAAGTGCACAGATGTAGAGCTGAGTTTTTTTAAAAGGTATTTTAATGTTTTAAAACACTTTTTAATTAAATTAGACGGTTGATTTTTGTTCAATTGCCTAACAAAATATCTAACAGCTACAATTAGGACAGAAGGGCATTTGGGGGAGTTCATTTCAGAGGGAAACGCCTTCCGGCGTAACTAGCATTTGCACCAGATGTTGCAAAGGAAACACCGTAAGGCATAAATTGAAGAACGCAAGTACAACAAAAAAGTACTTTCATGAAGAATAAAAATACTTATAATGAAATTATTATTAGATATTCATATATATTGCACTATATATTAGCCCCACTAATTTTTTCCCTTTATTAATGTAACCTTTCACCACTATGGTCACTATAATATCAAATACAATATGTGTCTTAACCAATAACCATTATGAAAGTCAAAATACTTATATGTCCCATATCCCATATAAACCATAATATACTTTGATCACTCTTGGAGAATTGCAAACCCTTCCAAAATGCAACTTCTAACCACTATTACCATTAAGAAAAAATGGCATTTATTTCCTTATAATCCTTAAGGGAATAACTCTATTATTAAGTAAACCATAGTGCAATATGATTTTTAACACAATGAATTCTAAAAATTATGACACCTAGTACACTCTCATCATAAACACATTGTAACTCCTAAAATGTTACAAGACATAAAGTTTAATACCTAACACATTAACTAAAACATTAAAACTATAACCTATATGTACTTAAATTGTCTTAACATAGTGAAGGTAGAGAAGAATCAAGTGTGGCTCTTCAAATTCAATCCCACGAGAAGTGGATATAAAAAATGTTGATTATTATGTAGATGATATTTTCACTATTGACATTGACCCCAAAACCATTTTATGGGAGAAACCTATGGTAATGATGTTGATGGGTACTCATTATTCTCCCATTAAATGGTATAATGGTGGCCTACATTTTCTAAATAATTTAAGGTCTTAATGTTTGTATGCTTCTGGCTCTTTTCAGGCCATGTTGGATTGAAAGTATGAGTTCAGGATTTGGGTAATTGCTAAAGATGGTGTCAAGTGGACCTGCTGAATCAGAGAGGTGAACAAGAGCATGGATGCCATTGACAGAGTTTGCTTACCCACAACCTTGAGAATGTTGTTTTTGTGTTGTGCATATATCAACTGAGAAATACCCAGGTTTTTGAAGGTGATCTAAAAGGGGTTGAAGTTGTGGGTTATTGAATCGGGTTTACATTGACTTACAGAGTATGAGTGTTTTATGCAATTGAAGGTGGGCTTGTAATTGAAAATGGAGAGGAAAGAGAATGACTTAAAAGAGCTAACGCAGTAGGAACTGAGTGGCATTTTAACTGGGGTGGAGAAAGACTCAGAACGCTCTTGATGGTTGCTTGTTGAGGCTTGATCTTGAGTTTCCATGAGATACTGGAGATGGGTCTAATCACAAAACCGCTTAGATAGCCTAAAATTCCAATCTTTGCACATTTAAACCTACTCTCAACCATAAAAAAACCACTAGTCTAGCCTAAATTACAACACAAAACAGCACTGACCTATCTACTGTTAGGCAACTAATTGGCAAATTGCGTGTACGAGAGCATTGACATGCTTTGACATGTGCCTTATGTGAACACATTTAGTGCTCAAACAGCAGAACTAGCCCAACGTTACAGAAGTATCAATGTGACATCAGAAACCAAAACTATTTCGTGAAACGTGTCATTTTATAGGTAGGTGCCACTGCCAATTTTACAGCACTCGGGAAAGAAATATGCCGTCTACAATGGAACATGTCCTGACCCAGGATGTGAATGCTATCGAAAAGCTGTTGTCTAATGGAATAAATCATCTTCAAGTCCAAGATAAATATATCCTGCCTCCCAGTGAACACCCCCACCTGTCTGAGGTGTCTTACTCTGAGAGCATTCCGGTGGTGGATCTCCAGGACATGGATGGCCCTAATAGAACAAGGGTAGTTGAAGAAATCTGCCATGCGTGCGAGGAAGATGGATTTTTCCAGGTACATCATACTTCGATCCCCCTTCTCTTGCCAACACTTTTCTTTTAATATCTCTGGATTATCCTCTACGCACACCAAAAAGGCCCTATGTTACAAATTAAGCTTGCCATGGATATTCTAGAATATTTCTTATCAGTTTTCTATTCCTGAATTTTTTTAGGCTATTACTTTCAGAGTTGTAGGATTATTTAATCTATATTTTCAATGTCAGTCTGATGTGTTAATAAGATCTAGTGACTGGTTCAAGTTTCATATCTGAGGGTATGAACTATTCTTTTTTATGGCCACATATCTCCTGGTTGATCTAAGTGAGTGCAGATAGTGAAACATGGCGTACCCGAAGGAACCATGAAAAGCATGATGGAAATTGCCAAAGAATTCTTCGAAATGCATGTGGAAGACCGAGCATGCCAGATTCAATAGAGGGTAAATAAAAGAAGTCCAATCTTTGGAGGAATGATATTGCAACAAGAAGAAGTACTTATCTTGCATATGCATTTATACAGAGAGATCGCAGGAAACTACGCTATGAAGGTGAGAGCTCTGATTTTAAGTCTGTTGGCTGCCATTTCTGAAGCTCTAGGGCTCGATTCAAGTTACTTGGATAGAATCTTCGGAAAACACACCCAACTCATGGATATAATGTACTATCCTCCATGTCCGAAACCGGATATTACTCTTGGCACACCACACCATTCAGATGCGCGTGGCATCACTATTTTAATGCAAGCCGAGGTCAGTGGTCTGCAAGTACTTAGAAATGGAAAGTGAGTTTTTGTAGAACCCATACCCAACGCTTTCGTTGTTAATATGGGAGATCAACTGCAGGTATTTAACAAGAGCAAGAGCAGATCCAATACTTTATTTCCTCCTGAAAATTTGACAATGTTATTGTTAATGCTAATGCTAATGCTAATAATTTATCAGGTTGTGAGCAATGGGAATTTGACAATGTTATTATTAATGCTAATAATTTGTCAGGTTGTGAGCAATGGTAGATTCAGAAGTGTGGAACATCGAGCAGTAACGAATGCATCTGCTGCACGTATATCATTTCCTACGTTTTATGGCCCCTCGGAGGATTCCTTCATTGCCCCTGCAGCGTCCCTGGTTGATGAACAGCATCCGGCTCGGTACAAAGGATATAAGTTTGGAGAATTTATGAGAATTTTCTGGAGCCAGGAATTAAAGAATAAGACAGTGTTGGACCATTTCAAAATCGAATATACAGAGAACAACAGTGAATGAAATTTGTTGTTGAATTTGATTTAAGGGAGCCATTATCAACATTATCACTATCACTGGACCATCCAATAACCCCGTTGCCCTCTGGATGAATAAAAGACAATTACATAGTTTTAACTATTGAACATATTTTATTTTCAATTCTAATCTTTGCACATTTAAGCCTACTCTCAACCATCAAAAAACCATTGATCTAGCCTAAATTAGAACACAAAAAAACACTGAGCTATCTACCGCTAGGCAACTAATTGGCCAATTGTGTGTACGAGAGCATTGACATGCTTTGACATGTGCCTTATGTGAAGGCATTTAGTGCTCAAACAGTAGAACCAGCCCAATGTTACAAAAGTATCGATTCGAAACAGAACATGCAGAAATCCATTACACAACATTAATGACAAGTATGGTAGTCACAGAACAAACCCTATGATACAGAGACTTGACATAAAAACCCAACCCCCTTATGCAGGGGACCATTACAGAATAGTTGAACCAAAAAAAGGTTTCTATGTGACATCAGAAACCAAAACTATTTCGTGAAATGTGTCATTTTTAAAAACACTTGCGGAAGAAACCATAACGATGAGATAGTAAAACCGTATAGTGCATATTCAGATTGCAATTACAGAGATCAACAAAGAGCTCATCGAGAGCAACAGAGATCCAGATCAAAAAGTAGACAAGTTTACAGAACATCAAATACCAAGCCCAGGGACAGTTACCAGCATATAGCTCTACCATCAACAGGATTATTACATGGTCTTTGAAGAAATCCAAAGAAGCAAATAAACAAAAATAAAATCCACCGAAACCCCTCAAAAACCCTAACAAAACCACTAATATAGCCTAAAATTCTGAACTTTGTACATTATGGGGATGGCCCAGACCTTGTAAGGATTCTCATTTTCCACTCTGACTTGTCTCCCAAAGACTGCAACTCTTGTGAAATCTTCACTGCTTGGGCTAACTTGTGCACCGCTACATCCATGCGTAGCACATTCAGAAAATTGAAAATGATGCCAATTGGCTCTTGCCATGAATTTGAACGACATAATCAGAATTTATAATTCTTCTTTTAAATTCTTTTGCTATTTATTAAACGCAATTCATCCTCTCTTACGATTCTGAAAATTAAAAGAAAGAGTAAAAAATAGTAGTAAAACTGTATAGTGTATATTGAAAACTTTAACATGGGGATGTCTTTTCAATTCATTTGCAGAGATCTACATGCACGCACTTAAATGTTCACTCTTCTTTTGCCCATCATCCGATATCCTATTTCTAGTGTGCGAATCAAAGCTTAGTTTTTCACAGCAATAGGTAGGTGCCACTGCCAATTTTACAGCACTCGAGAAAGAAATATGCTGTCTACAATGGAAGATGTCCTGACACAGGATGTGAATGCTGTCGAAAAGTTGTTGTCTAATGGAATAAATCATCTTCAAGTTCAAGATAAATATATCCTGCCTCCCAGTGAATGCCCCCACCTGTTTGAGGTGTCTTACTCTGAGAGCATTCCGGTGGTGGATCTCCAGGACCTGGATGGCCCCAACAAAACAAGGGTAGTTGAAGAAATCTGCCATGCGTGCGTGGAAGATGGCTTTTTCCAAGTACATCATACTTTAATCCCCCTTCTCTTGCCAGTGCTTTTCTTTTAATATCTCTGGATTATCCTCTACACACACCAAAAAGGCCCTATGTTAGAAATTAAGCTTGCCATGGATATTCTAGAATATTTCTTATTAGTTTTCTATACCTGAAGTTTTTGAGGCTATTACTTTCAGAATTGTAGGATTATTTAATCTATATTTTTAATGTCAGTCTGATGTGTTAATAAGATCTAGTGACTAGTTCAAGTTTCATATATGAGGGTATGTACTATTCTTTTTTATGGCCACATATCTCCTGGTTGATCTAAGTGAGTGCAGATAGTGAAACATGGCGTACCCGAAGGAACCATGAAAAGCATGATGGAAATTGCCAAAGAATTCTTCGAAATGCCCGTGGAATACCGAGCATGCCAGATTCAATAGAGGGTAACTAAAAGAAGTCCAAACTCTGGAGGAACGATATTGCAACAACAACATGTACTTATCTTGCATATGCTTTTATACAGAGAGATCGCAGGCAACTACGCTATGAAGGTGAGAGCGTTGATTTTAAGGCTATTCGCTGCCGTTTCTGAAGCTCTAGGGCTCGATTCCAGTTACTTGGATAGAATCTTCGGAAAACACACCCAACTCATGGATATAATGTACTATCCTCCATGCCTGAAACCGGATATTACTCTTGGCACACCAAGCCATTCAGATGCACCTGGCATCACTGTTTCAATGCAAGGTGAGGTCAGTGGTCTGCAAGTACTATTAATGCAAGGCGAGGTCAGTGGTCTGCAAGTACTCAGAAATGGAAAGTGGGCTGCTGTAGAACCCGTACCCAACGCTTTCGTTGTTAATATGGGAGATCAACTGCAGGTATTTAACAAGAGCAAGAGCAGATCCAATACTTTATTTCCTCCTTAAATTTGACAATGTTATTGTTAATGCTAATGCTAATGCTAATAATTTATCAGGTTGTGAGCAATGGGAATTTGGCAATGTTATTATTAATGCTAATAATTTGTCAGGTTGTGAGCAATGGTAGATTCAGAAGTGTGGAACATCGAGCAGTAACGAATGCATCTACTACACGTATATCAATTCCTACGTTTTATGGCCCCTCGGAGGATGCCTTCATTGCCCCTGCAGCCTCCTTGGTTGATGAATAGCATCCAGCTTGGTACAAAGGATATAAGTTTGGAGAATTCATGAGAATTTTCTGGAGCCAGGAATTAAAGAATAAGACAGTGTTGGACCATTTCAAAATCGAATATGCAGAGAACAACGGTGAATGAAATTTGTTGTTGAATTTGATTTAAGGGAGCCATTATCAACATTATCACTATCACTAGACCATCCAATAACCCCGTTGCCCTCTGGATGAATAAAATATGATTACATAGTTTTAACTATTGAACATAATTTTATTTTCAATTCCAATCTTTGCACATTTAGACCTACTCTCAACTATCAAAAAACCACTGGTCTAGCCTAAATTAGAACAAAAAACAGCACCGACCTATCTACCATTAGGTAACTAATTGGCCAATTGCGTGTACGAGAGCATTGACATGCTTTGACATGTGCCTTATGTGAATGCATTTAGTGCTCAAACAGTAGAACCAGCCCAGGCCAATGTTACAGAAGTATCGATTCGAAATAGAACATGCAGAAACCCATTACACAACATTAATGACAAGTATGGAAGTCGCAGAACAAACCCTATGATACAGAGACCTGACATAAAAACCCAACCCCCTTATGCAGGGGACCATTACAGAATAGTTGAACAAAAAAAAAGTGTCTGTGTGACATCAGAAACCAAAACTATTTCGTGAAACTGCTATCGATCTAACAGAAGTTATGCTTGCGATTCTAGTGGTTATGCTGCTGGATCTCTTATTGCTTGTGCTATAAGCTATGCTGCATATGAAAAAAACAATTATATGGTTATTGCAAAGATTAGTTCGCCCTCAAATCTTCAGACAACAATAGCAAATATTATACCATGAACTGACCTTATAAATCTCAAACACAAGAAGCAAATATTATAGCAGGATAAACCCCACAATGTTGCTCAAGAAACCACTTACTATAGTCCCATTTGTTATTTCTGTAGAGAAATAGTTCAAACATATTGAATTTTGAGGGCAAGGTTCTACACAAGCCTTCTGAAATAAACTGTAAGAGATACAAACGAAAACAGACCCTGATGAGTATGTCTCAGATTCTTATATATTCTTTTGTAAGAAAGAGAAACAGAGAATTAAGGGAAAACCAAAACAAACACTGATGAGGAATTGATCACCTGTTGAATATTTTTAAAAAGAAAAGGATAACCCGAAAAGGCTAGGGTATCTCGTAGAATTTGATCGCCCTAGCCTCCGCTTCACACAGTTAACCAAGGTCTAAGCATACATGAATCTCCTCTTCAAAAAACAGTGGAAACCTCGAAGAAATTAAAAAGCCCCTTTCAGTTGAAGAAACAGTAGAAACCTCGAAGAAATTAAAAAGCCAGAGGAGCTGGTTGCAAGCACGGTTGAATCGCCTGTTGAAGTCGGTGGTGATCTAACGAAGGAGCTGGTTTGGTTGAATTTATTGTTGAAGAAAAAGAACTCGGATGGTTAGTAATTTCTACTTTTTTAGAGTTAATAATTAATTCTCTATTTCTAATATTTTAGTTTACATGCATGATTAGATATATGCATGGTTAAATGTATCCATGTGTAGTAATTTCCAATTTATTAGAGTTATCAATATTCTCTATTTCTGATTTTCCTATTTTTTTGTTTTGATCTTAAGCATTTCTAGTTTAAAGTTATTAATTAATTCTCTATTTCTTATTTTTCTAAAAAGAAATAGTGTTTTTGTTTTCTAGTTTAGAGTTACTAATTAATTCTCTATTTCTTTTATTCTAATTTTTTGTTATCATAGTTTAGAGTTAATAATTAATTCTCTATTTCCTTTTCTTATCATTTTTTTTAGAGTTACTAATTAGTTCTCTATTTCTTTTATTCTAATTTTTTTTATTCTAACTTTTTTTTATCATAGTTTAGAGTTATTAATTAATTCTCTATTTCCTTTTTATTCTAATTTTTTTTTATCATAGTTTAGAGTTATTAATTAATTCTCTATTTCCTTTTTAATCCATTAATTCTAATCATATTTATTAATTAATTTTCTATTTCTTTCTTTATGAAGAAGATATTTAGAATTACTAATTAATTCGCTATTTACTTTTTATGACCAAAGATTTTAATTTATTGAAAATTATTTATTAATTAATTATAATCAAATCTTAAAATAACATTAATCCTTGTGTCTAAAATTTTATATTAAATTTTATTAATATAAAATTAGACCTTATATTCAAAATTGTATCGATTTAAAATCTTATTGTCACTGCATATAATTTTGAATGAAGTTAGGGATAAATTATGGTTGCTCATCAATGAGACCTAAGGTGTCATTTTAACCAGTTAACCAAGGTCCAAGCATACCTGAACCTCCTCTTCAAAAAACAGTGGAAACCTCGAATAAATTAAAAAGCCCCTTCAGTTGAAGAAACAGTAGAAACCTCGAAGAAATTAAAACGCCAGAGGAGCTGGTTGCAAGCACGGCTGAATCGCCTGTTGAAGTCGGTGGTGATCTAACGAAACAGTGGAAACCTCGAAGAAATTAAAAAGCCCCTTCAGTTGAAGAAACAGTAGAAACCTCGAAGAAATTAAAAAGCCAGAGGAGCTGGTGCAAGCACGGCTGAATCACCTGTTGAAGTCAGTGGTGATCTAACGAAGGAGCTCTTTGGTTGAACTTATTGTTGAAGAAAAAGAACTCGGACGGTTGAAGAAGTTGAAAAGCAAAGGAATACCGAATCGGTTTGCGATTAAGTAGGAGGATTTGGTGGTGATCTAACGCCCAATATTGTTTTAATCGTTTAAAATTTCATCAAACGTTGCAAAACTGTACACGGTGGTAGCTAGGTGAGTTTGTTTCAAATGGAAATGCCTTACTGCGTAATTAAGGTTGGATCTATGGATGAGAATAGGAGATTGATTATTTCTAGAATTTTATTCCTACTAGAAACACATGTACTGTTGGAAAGGTACTTACTGCATGTAATGTTGGAAAGGTACTTACTGGTCATGATTGTTGGTGGTTACCAATGAAAGTGTGACTATAAAGGAATATTAATTCCTATTCTAACTAGGAAAAAAATACAAAAACGTTAAGACAAAAATGGCCACTAGGATATAAACTATTAAAGGATATAGGTGTTTGTTAAGTAGAACTAAAATGCAAAGGCGTAACCAACAATCCTCAATGAAAAAACAATATGTATACTTAGAGAAGAAAAAAATACAAGTAGGCTTGGTATAATTATGAGATAATCAATGATTGTGTGCAAAGGCCTGTAAGTAAGGGATAAAGTATGAACTTGATTATGCTTTGTGCTAATACAACAATAACAAAAAAAAGTCTTTTTCTATTTAGAGAAACAAAAATCCAGAGAGTGCATTCTATTAGGCATTTGTGAGGCTTCTTGGCTAGTACATTATAAACAAGGTCGTAAAATTTAATATATATATATATATATATATATATATATAATATATATATATATATATATATAATATTAACTAAACGGTATAACTCATTTAATTGATATGGGCATTGATTGGTATCCGTTCCAAGTAATGTGCATAGATTAAATTGTTATAGAGAGAAGGTTTCAACTGCTATGCAGTGCAGGCTTCAACAGTTCGATTATACAAACTGTGTACCCAAAAACTATGGCATATCCTATGAGTGTAAATGTGCATAGATCTAAAACTATAAATAAAACAAATTTCTAATCTACGCATGTCGTAACTTATGCATGACTTTTGATTGTGAGATTATGCACACCAGGTATATTATAAGCTTCAGATTACATGCATATGACTTTTCGTAATTTGGAAACCATATAACAAGTAGCGTGAACTGAGCATTATGGAAACATTAAACTACTTCATAACTGGATAGGTTATATATAAAGTCTAGCTCACATATGCTATGAACATCGATACAGATAAAAAGTAGACAACTCTGGGAAAACCTGAGGAATGGAAAAGGATATTATGCATGCTATTACTATTTAAGAAAAAGAGAGATAATGCCATAAGTATATTAACCTTCTCCAAACTAAGTATATTAAAATTGTTCTCCATCCTAATGTATAAAAACCCTCGCCAAAACCAAGGGGACATATTGTGATCAGATGCCTTTATGCAACCTACATGATGCAAAAAGGAATAAAATATACAGATATACTACAATTGGATTACATTCAAAATATTTGTTACACTGGTATGGACACATTCGTCCACAGTTTCCTTCCACTGTTCAGTCTCATCTCTCGAGAAATTATGCTAAATTAACCAAGGAAAGGGATCCTCGGAATCCATATCTCGCAGAGTAGGAGCAGATCTCCAAAATGAAAACAAAGTGACACACCATATTAAGAAGATAATCTAGCACCGGTACTGAGAAACCGCATTAAGTAATTACAATAGGAGAATTCTTGTCAAAGAGGAGCCATAATCAAAAGAAGATTGACCTAGTGGAATAACCGGTGCAACCATGACGTACAATAATGAGAAGTGGCCGAGAGATGGAAAAAAACTTTTCATTGTAGCTAATACAACAAATAAATGAGAAACATCGAAAACGAGAACCACTCCATAGGATTATCATCCTTGGAGAAGACTGCTAAAGAACAGATCACATGTAAACCAACTTGAATGTACCATCAGGAAATAAAAAGTGGAGAAATGTTGCAGGTATCATCGCAAGAAAGAAAACTGAGCGAGTAAATATGAAAATACCATACAACCCATTCCTGTAACTGCAAACTTTCATTACATTGCATGGGTATACCATCAACTATATCCATGTCAAATTAAAGACATAGGTTGTAAAAGATTGCGTAAGGTAGTAACCCAGAATAAGGGTGCTTCCGTTGGCAGGCAACATGGGAGAAATGCGGGAAAACAAAGAGACAATAAGCCAAACAATATTGAAAGAAATACAATCAAACCATCATACCCTAAAGAAATAGATTGCTCGAATATCAAAAATTGAAGAAAAAGAACTCGGACGGTTGAAGAAGTTGAAAAGCAAAGGAATACCGAGTCGGTTTAAGATTAAGTAGAGGAGTCGGTGGTGATCTAACGCCCAATATTGTTTTAATCGTCTAACATTTCATCGAACGTTGCAAAACTGTACACGGTGGCAGTCAGGTGAGTGTTTTTCAAATGGAAATGCCTTACGGCGTAAATATCTAATTCTACTAAGAGAAAAATATTATATATTAATTAAATGATTAAGAATTAAAAAAATATGAGATGAGCAGAATAAGCAGTCAAAAATAAATGAAATGGAATTAAAGGATTTAAACATGAAAGAAGTTATTAGATTCAAAGATGAGAGGTTTGAAAGAGAGGAAATATATGCATTTATTATTATTAGGATCCGAGTTTAAAGGTATAATAAGACGGGTGTATTTAATATATTAAATTATTAAATTATGATGTGAATGAGAAATCGAGAATGAAAAGGATAAAAATATCGAGATAAGGAATCAAAAGTAGAAATCAAGGGGGTAAGAAATCATTATGAGATATGATGAATTAAATGTTTCCAGGATTGGCTTGCCCTATAAACTATTAGTTTGAAACTTAGCTTATACTTTCATTTATGCCATATTTTATGCATCAGAAATATAGTCATCTTGTGAAGCACAATTGTTCAATGAAGGGAGTAAATATTGTTTTTGTTTTGACAAATGCTGATCGTGATTGTGATGAAAGTTTCCCCATAATGAAGTTGATGTTGTATATAACAACATGAGTAGTATAATTAAATCTTTTAAACCATCCATATATATATATATATTATATATATATATATATATATATATATTATATATATATATATATATATATATATATATATATATAACTTCTTGTATCACCATGTGCTGATACCGAAACATTTCATTGTCAAATATTGTCATATACATACTCCTTATTTCTCCAAGGTACCCTGCGTACTAAGGTTTAAAATGTTATCTATTTTAAATGTAATATTTTTTAGTATGTTTAGGAGGAGTCATAAAGAAGTGCAATGACTAGAACAATTTATTTTTGAAAGTGGTTGAACACACAACATCTCAGCTGCATTATTGTCACCAACATGTCACTCAAATCAATCAACCAACAAGTCTCCTAATCAATAAAAGCAACAAAGGAAAATGGTTGCTCAACAAGGAAAGCATGAACAAGTTGTCTAATTGTAATTTAATTTGTGCAATACAAGTTTATGTTTCATTCCAATTTTATTTGATGGTATGTTGATTGACTAGTGCTTTGTTATTCCTTTAACTATTTCCTTGTCTAAGGAGGTAGGACCCCCACCTTAGCAAAGTATTATATATAACTCTATAGTGTAGCTATAGTTTCATTTATGTTCTTTTATTGCAAGTAATTCATTTTTTTTTTCTTGTAGCAACTTTGATAATTAACTATGTTATTTACATAATGCTGCAAGTATGAAATGTAATTTCATTATTTACATAGAGATGCAACTCTTTATCATATATATAGTTAAAACTCATATAGTTGTAAGTGGTGATTTGATTATTGTTACAAATCATGTGCAATTGTAGTTGTAGCTCATTGTTTAGGATATTTTTGAAACTCACATTGGTGCAACTCCACAATTATCATTATAGTGTTCTAGCCTGTTAATTAGCTAATTACTCTCAAAGTTACCTTTCAATTTACCTAATTTTCCATAAATTGCAATTATTTTCAAAGCATGATTTTTATAGTGCAATGTGATTTTAATTTCTTATGAAATTTTCTTTATTATATAGTTTTTAGCCATCTCATTTTGTGTGCATTCCTATTATAAAATTCAAGATCATCTCAATGTTTTACTAGTCACCAATTTTTATGCCAGTGCGTTCACTTTTCTGAAAATGTTTTTAATTTCTTGCAAGTGTGCTTAATTTCTTGTAAGTTTAATCTTTTTTGCTACAAGAGTGGCTTTGATTGCAAGTGTGGGTGATTTTCTCTTGGTGACTTGTGAAAGAATCTTAATATCTTGCCCTCTAACATCCCTTCAGTATACCATAACTATGATAGCACATAATAGTTTGTACTATCATATGTAATGAAAGATAGTTCCAAAGTTCCAAACGAACCTTAGATTTATAATTAAATGTACAATGCTCAATTTGTCTCCTAAGCAATTAGGAGAACGGACATCAATCTATCAAAAGAAATATTGACTTTGCATATTAGGACTTTCAATTATTATGAATTATGAGATAATCAAGAAAATAAAGCCATGAAGTTTCACTATTAGTTTGGCATTATATAAATGTTGTAAACTAAATTAGTAAGTTTCCTCAAAAAAATTTTCAATATTGAAGTTATTCTTGTTTAGGTTTGACCCATTTTTGGGTGCTATGTCAATATGGTTTTGAATTATTACTGAAGGATATATATCTATATATATATATATATATATATATATATATATATATATATATATATATATATATATATATATATAATATTATAGAAAAGAATATATACATTATCTTAACATCGAAAGAATACATGGTTTACAACCTTAAGAGCAGCCTCTACCTATGTGTGAGGAAACTAGAGAGAAGATCCAGAAAATCTCTGCCCATGGAAGGTGAAATTAGAGCTGAAATTGTTGGAAAGGTTTACATTTGAGCATGGTCTAATAGTAAAACAAAAAATTAAAACAGGAAGCCTAGAAGCTCTGTATCTCATATCTGTGAGAAATAATTGAAAAGGAATAAAAATTACAATAATGAGCGTAATGGATTTTTACCAGATGCTCACGAACCAAACTAAAATTGCAAATTTATGATAATTGTCGATGAACCAAGCCAAAATGATATTTAGCAACATAAAACTTGCCATGGTGCTTGGAATATTAGTGCTTGATGCATTGAAGTTGCCTTGAAGCCATCCTGAAGTTGTCATGAACTTGAGCATTGTCATGGGCCTACACATTGCCGGAGCTTGTAACAAATTCCTCCAAAATGTAACAACCATAGGGACTAGGATGAGGAGGTGAAGGAAGGGGAGAATCAATAGCTAGTGGAGTGGGGATATGTGAGGACAACGAAGGGGCCATCAAATCACTTATGACAGTAAGATAACATGAACTAACTAGAGGGGAGCATGAGGGTGATGGAGTGGGACGAGAGAGGGATGAAATATTGGGGAAGAATTAAATTTTGAAATATATGGGAATATGCTTGAGGTAGGAGAAGAAGTGGTTGTGATAGTTAGAGAGCTCTGCTACCCATCTAGTGGATTTTACTTTCTCTTGAGCTCTCTCTTTGATTTTGCAACTGTTGGGTGCATATAAGCTGTCTTTTGGAACTCCTAATTGCCTCACATTAATTATCAACCTAGATAAGTCTTTTTATTTCAAGAGTGTACACAATATGTGCAAGTGATGGAAATCGTTATATCTATAGAGAGTAATGCTTTAAGATAACTTATCAATTTCAATACAAGAGTAAATGGGTCAAACCATAAATCTCAAGCTTGTAACTTCAAGGAAATTAACCTATTCAAGCATCAAAACTAAATCTTAATCTAAACCAAACTTAATCTTAATCAAGATATTCTAATTGCAATTACATCAACCGAGTGCACCGTAGCAATAATAGAGCTCTTTCGGCTGAATCTAAACTACTACATAGAAATAAAGAAACTGATATAATCAATAACACTCTGGCTTTCAATTAACAAGAAATGATTCTACAATTAAATCAATGCGCAACATCAATAAATGAAATCAATTAACAGAATTAAGAATTAATGAAATGAATACAGGAAATCCACACCGATGAAAGTAAATCAATCGTAAAGCTATAAAACAAAATAATCAAACTTGCAGTAAAAGAGAAATAAAAGTATAACACAGGGAACAACAGAAAATCCACCAGTAGCCAGGCCCAAGCCGCCAGTGATTACTTCTTAACTACTTCAGAATATCGCCAATGAACAACACAAATTATGTATTATTCATCATATCCAAATGTCATTATAACATGATGTGTCCTTCAAAATCACGCTTTGTATGTTAAAATTACAATTGTATTAAAAAGGTGAGAAGTTTCCTCCTCTCTATTCTCTCTATTCTCCAATTCTCCCCATCTTACCCTCCTCTCTTTTATCTTTGTTTTCATTTAAATACACAGAGAGTAAAGAGAAGTTACAACAAATCTGATTACAAAATGATTTCCATTACAAATTTGGATTTTACACAACAAATTGATCAAGAAGATCATATCTAAAAGATCTTTCCATCAACATTCAATAGGAGCAAGTCGAATTTGGTATTGCAACTGGAAGAATTTGGAAAACGGTTGCAACATCGAATATAAGAAAATTGTATTCGAAGAACCCTCTGTTTCTCTTAATACATAACAAATTTTGGAAAACTGCCCATTAGAAAACTAAATTGGTCCATTTTGGACAAAACCCATGTTTCAGATTTTCTAGACTCTCTTTCATTTATCTGAAACTTCCAATACAAAACTATCGCTTCTTATTCCAACAATTTTTTGAGTTGGAATATTTAATTGTGAGTTGGAGATCAAATTTGCAATCTGGAAAAGACCTTGGAGGCTTAAATCATGAGTGATGTTACAAAAAATCCATTAGTAAAGCATCATTGGTAAAATGATGCATAATAATCATCAATTTAGCATAAATAATTATAAAATGGAATTATATGATAAATTATGATAAATGACGTGATAAAGAATGGTAGAAATGGATGAAATAGGCATCAAAAAGTGATAATAATAAGGACAAATTAGTGGCCCAACTAAAACCAAGGAGGTTTCAGAGTGCCTAGAGTGTTGGACGACCTCAGCAGGTCTCTTTCTCGTCGAGAGAAAGCACCTATCTCCTGATGTGAACTAGAATGAAATGGTGAAAAACGGTTGTGAAAAATGCTTCATCAAAGGTGGTGGGGCTGTGTCCATGGCCTCTGCCTCTACCAAGGCATTTTCCCCTCCCTCATTCGTGGTTCATTCATGGGTGACAAAATTCTGAAGTTATAGAGATGGAACTAGACGAAGCGTAGGGAGCCTTGAGCGGAACAAATAGCAGAAGAAATCGTTGGGAGGCCTTATCTCTTGGACATTTATTTCCATATTTGAAAAGCAGGAGAGTAGGATATAGGACCGTTGAATACTTTCAGAGGGATGTATGTGTCGTGGCTACCACTTGTTGGTAGACCCATGCTATGTGGTGAGCATCATGAACTGAGATAGGGAGTAGTGTTGATCCTCCCATGAGCACCTAGATTTACGGGGATAAGTTCTTATTCTACCAGTTGCAGACACTAGGGGAGCCATGCTGCAAAGGTCTTGGAGGAAGCAGGTTGACTCTCAATGGGTTTTTGATCTTCAATTTCTCTGTTAATAATGAAATATATAAGCGAGTTGTCATTTCCTTTGACATGGGAAAAAGCTATGGCTTCTTACTAGCAGATAATGCAAGCCATGCATTTAACATGAAATCTAGGAACCATCTTATGGCTTTCTTGGTTGTAGGGAACTACTGATGATGCAACTAGCTATTTGGAGAGTTACATCAGAGTCTCCTTCTACAATTAGGGGGAGGAGGTGATTGAATTTTGCCATTTGGATTCCCTCTATAAAATATCCAACTCTAAAATTTCATTTCTCTTGAATTCAATGTGGCCCCTATAGATATAAATGATTTATCCTATGTGGTCTCTGAAGACACCACCAATGTCGGCCTCACCTCGATTTCCTTGAGAAGCCCCATCAAAGTTGACCTTTAGATGGTGGGGAGGAGGAGGGCTCTAGAATGAGGGAGAGGGGATGGAAAATCATGGGGAAGGGGCATCTAAGGTCAAGGTTGGTAGTTTTAGGTTCCACCAAGCAAGAATATATTTTTTAGACGGGGGAGCTTGGTAATCGTGGGGTGACCAGTTGGTTAGGGCAATAGATTCCTCTAGATTGTTATGGAAAAGATGTCAGGTTGTTTCATTGGGTTTGTGGGAATTTTTGAAGATTCTTTGCTTGCACTCTTTCAATATTTATCAATCTAGGAAGAGTGGGGCATAGGTCCAGATGTAGTTTAGAAAGGGGTTGTTGAATTGCTAGACAAGCCATTGCTTGATGGTTTTAGCAATACATCTTTCTTCTCTGTTGGATTTGAGAAATCCATACTCCATCTTATTCCAAATAGTATTAGTGTAGGGGTAGGAAAGGAAGAGATGATTAAAAGTCTCTTATTGTTCATTGAAAATGAAACACCATGATGGCCCATGAAAGAATTTCTTGATTAATTTGTCTTAGGAGAGGACCTCACACTTGGAAAGAAGACACAAGAAAGTTTTTATTCTTGGTATTGTGTTTATGCTCCATTTCTTGGTCAAATAAGGGTTTGGCTCAGGAATATTAAGGTGAAGGTGAAGGTTGCATGCTTCTTTTACTGAGAATATTCTTGAATTCTGATAGCTTCACCTGAGAACATCTTTCCCATATTTTTGACAAATTGTTCTTTTTTGCAACTCTTAGTTAAGGAGAGAGAGAGAGATTGTGTTCATTGTATTCTTTGAGGCATAAGATGGTTGGGGCCCAATTATGATGAACTATGTCTTATGGGTTCATCCAAATTTTTTAAATTGAGATACATCTTGTTCTGAGAGCTTGAACCTAGCTAAGATGGGTGGGAAGGATTGTCGTCAGACGTAGTTTTTGATGCCAAAATTCATTCCATAAATCTATAGAGTGCCCATCTCTAACCTCCTAGAAGCAATGCGAGTGAACCAAATGTTAGCTTTCACTGGCAAGGTTCCATGTAAGAGGGCCAGGAGGGATATGAGAGGTGAAAAAGGTCTTGTGGGAGCATATTGTTAGGATATTCATTATGACACAGTTGAGCCCATGGTTCCTGGTTGTGTTTTATCCATTTCCACTAGATCTTGGTGCCCATGACCTTAATGACCACTTCCGGATCTTGAAGTCCAAGTCTGCCATGGGCCTTTGAGAGACAAAGAATGTCCCACTTGACAAGAGGGCATTTATGCTTGAGGTCTACCCCTCCTTGTTACCAGGAATAGTGTCCACTCGGATGCTACTATTCCCACTAAGATGGGTGGCTATCTTAGAAACAAACAAGTAAAGTCTACTTTCATTTTCCTTTATGCAAATAAACAAGAGGAGAACCAAGAATACCAACCTTAGTCTTGCGCTTGATTTCCTCTCCTTCTTGATAGAGCTTCACCACTTCTTCTTTGTCTGCCCAGTTTCAAAGAGAACCTGTGGAATCATAGAAACATACTACTATTGAAGAAACAAAGATCTATATTCATAAATAACACAGGACCAGATGGTGTGTTAACCATACAAATGCATATATAAACAAGTACACAAGAATATGGAGGAAAACATGAATAGATTTATGAAGATGAAAAGTAGCAAGAGGATTACAACCATATGTTCTAACCCATCATCATCCTCCAGCTAGGAAGCCCTTCTTCACCTCAAGCAAAGCTTAAATCACCCAACACTATGAATGTACACCAGAAAACCAATAACACTTCTCTATAAGATACAAAATTCTAGCCTCTGGATCTCTGTGATGAGGGATCCATATATAGATGATTATAGGGAGGTGAGTCATCTTCTGGGATCTTGATTAGTGTCCTCTCTCTGATAGTTCCTTATGCCACTTGGATAATGATGATCTCTTACTCATCCCTGGTTGAAAACAGAGAGGCAAGTGTCAGAGGGGAAGCTTCTAGAAGATTCCATGATCTCCCACCTTGCATTTTTCCCCTGCCATTTGTCCATTCCCAACCATCGCACCCTACAGAGGAGCAATTCAGTATGCATCGCACCCTCTACCCTGAGCTTTCAATATGGTCCAATTTTGACCATTTATGAGCAGTTTTCAGTGGAGAATTTCTGGGAGATGATGTAATCAACTGACCTTGTTCCTTTAGGTAGTGAAGCAACATTTTAGGGACATAGGAGCCCTTAGTTTATGGACATTTATGATTGGGGTTGAACTGCCCAAAAATGCCTATAACAGTTGCCCCCTAAAGCATGAGGTGGTTAATCTTTCTGATGTCGGGTGTGTTAGCCTACTGCTGTAGCAAGTTACTCATATTTCATGATTGACATTTTTACAGGCCAAATATGTCATACTTTGCATGCTGCAATGCTCCATATTTGCTAACAGTCACCAAAAAGAGGCCATGAGAGAATGCTACTCAAAGATCATCTGCTGCATTCCAGTTTTGAAGAGTCTTTTCATTTTTTTACAAATTTTTAGCTAAAGGGAGGTCCAAACAGCCTAATCTTGGTCTCCCTAGGTTTCAATTTCCTGATTTAGAATATAGAGAATGAAAAATCTGTCCAAACAGCTTAATCTTGGCAGATTCTTAGATAGGTAGAGAATCAAAGGAGCCCAACTGCTTAATCTGGGCCCTTGGAAGAAATAAGTGTAGATGTAGAATCGGAAGACATCAAAAAGAAAAAGTTGAAAAGCTGGGTCTGCAAGTCCAAGTGCTCCCAAACCAAAAAGAAGAAAAAATGTTTAGTAAGTAGGCTGGGTAGGTAATTTTGGGGTTGCAAAAGGTTCATTGGTGATTAATTCCACATTTTGAAGTGTTACATTCATACACATCACAGTCAGCAGATAGCTCCCATTTGAAGGACTTCAAGCAAGGCATGACTAACTCCCTCTTCTTCCCCTTCCCTAAAATCACTTACTAACCTCCCCTAAAGAGGTCAAGATCTACTTGATACCTCTTAGTTTCATCATTTTCCATGTCATTAGCCTTGGTAAAGATTTGCTTTACTCAAGGAGGCTCCACACTTTCTCTACAAAGTTCTATCTCCCCTTCACAGCCTAAGATCTCTGGAACTTAGCGCTTTCTGGTCACTTTCATATTAACTACTGACATTATTATTTAGCTCCCTATATATTTCCCTTCCCCCTATTTAAAAACCATGTTAATAGCTCCCCTATGTAAATATCCCCTCCCCCTGGTTGAAACATAACCATAAACATCCCTTGGGAATTACTAGGTCATCTGGACCTTGGTAAGAGCCCCTATCTCTGCATAAATTTCCCCTTCCCTAGTGTGTGGACCCCTTTCGAAACACAAAGAAACCCTCTCCAAAGGCAAAAACCCCCCGCCGTGCATTTTCTTTGGAAATTATTAGGTTTTGATTAATGTATAAACCAAGCGTCGAAACCCATTAACCCATTTCCTAAAGTCTAAACCCACCCGCGCCGCGAAAAATTAAAAAACTAACACGCGCGCTATTTCACTAAACCTCGCGCACCTTCTCCACCCGTCCACCGTCCGATCGCCTCTCCCAGATCCAATGGCTGATATCCATATCGGGCGCCCTTTTGTGTGGGCACGTTAGCACCCGATGTCCGACGGTTTTACTGTCGTACACCGGGACAACTGGCACGTTCCCAATGCATCGGGCCGCCCCTCACAGAAAATGCTTCCGTATCAAAAGCGGTCTGATGCCCTGCCAAAACCGCCTTCCCCCCATGTAACAGGAGCGTCGCGTAATCACGCCACATCGGCTCCACCTCACCCCTTCCTGCCTACGCCTGGCCCACATCACCTGCCACCATGTCCCGCCACGTCATCACCCCACCGTACTGCCACGTCACCCTCCTGACATCAGCATGATGACATCACATCCATACCAGAGGACCCCACTGCTGACGTCATGTTGACATCATCCGCCGTACAGCTGATGTCATGCTGACATCAGCAGGCAAAAACGGAAAAACGCGCAAGTGCGAAAGTCAAGCTTTGGAGCTCTGGAATGAAAAACAGAGGCAGTTTTCGATGCGCCGCTACGAGAAATGAGCCATATTGGAGAATCTTTAGGGAATCTTTTGATTCCTCGGCCCTTTTTGCACCGAAAGGGCCCGAAACAGCCTGATTTTGCCAATTTAAGCGTATTTGAAGACAGAGAGAGACCAGGATCAGAGGTTAAAGAGTATCAGATAAAATATGCAACTAAAAAGCATGTCAAAGAGTATCAGAGTAGCGGCGAAGCGTATCAGAGGAGGTTTTCTCAGGGCTCGAGGCAAATCCAGCATTAAAAGGAAAGCCCTGAAAGTCAATAAATAGTTGAGGACGCATTGAAAGCTCATTAGCACAAATGACTACACATTAAACTCAGAAAAGATCAATGGACCAGAACTTAATGCACAGTTATGACAGAACCACTGCACCAAGCCATAGAGGACATCATATTAACTTAATTTTTGATCCAGCTGCCACTGGCACAACCCAAAAAGACTTGATTACATTTAATTCCAGCATAAGTTAGGTTTAGAAAGCTTTTTTCCTGCAGACCTATTTAGGTCAGTTGTAATAAATGACTTTAGATATTTTGCTTATATATACCACCCTGAAGAATGGAGTAGGGGTTGGTTGGTTGCTTGTTTGTTCTTTTATAGTTCCATATTTTTGAGCAGAGACTCGCTCAGTAAATGTGGTACTTTCTATAATCAAAGACTGCTGAAAGCATGGATTCTGAAACCGTCCACTGTGTTTAACTGGTCGAGAAGTGACTATGGAATTCCTGTGCTTTGACATGGATCAATAAGTGTTTCTTTAACTCTGTTTAATCTTTTATGTTTGTGTCATCATCAATCCACCATCTAAGTGGCAGAAAAGAAGAATATTTTAGGATTTTCTTGGCTGCACCCTAGGCTCAATTTCTACAATTTCTCTATGTTTTCATCAGGAATAGTTATGAACATGTATACTTAAATGATCTCATTTACGCTATTTCTTTCACATATGAATGTTAGTTTAGGAATTCTTAATTGCTCCTAAATAACCATTCATTCACTTCTCCTCCCTATCAGTTGGTGAAAGATTCTTGATTGCCCTTCATCACTGATTACCATTCCATCTCTTCAGCAAGTTGGTAATTGTCCCATGTGTAGCTATCCCGCTCCATAATCCTCTTGTGACCAAGAAAACGCAACAGCAAACCTTAATCCATGACTCCATGCCCAATGGTTTGAAACTTATCAAACTTTCCCTTGCCTCTCTACTTGGAATTATCTGCCTCACAACCATCTTCCATCCAAACAAAAAAATCAAATCCCTTGAACTCAAAAACTAGCCTAAAATCAGCCTCAACAAAGCTAAATCATTAAGAGAGAGCCCTCTCTGATTGCAGGTGGGCTAGAACTTGCAGTCCAAAGATTGGTTTGTGGTTACCTCGGCCGTATCCCTTCAGGAGCTTAGGGACAACCTGATTGGTAACATAATGGTGACTCCACTGGGGACCTCCTCAGATAATCTCACAAAACCAGTCTAAATCTCCATAGAGGGAGAAACCAACCTTAAAAGGTTCGGTCGACCTGTGTTCTTAGAAAATTTCCCAAAAAACAAGTTAGAAGCTGGCTCCCAAGAAGCATTCGCGCCACACCAGATTGAATCCGGACCTGAATCCCCCTGCTGTTTTTGAAAACCCTAACATAATCCCTAAAATCCGCAGAAAGAAAGAGCAGCGAGAAGATTTTACTGCTTCTATTCTCGAAACAGTTGTACTTAGTAGTTTCGCAACCCCTGTCAAAGTTTTTTTCCACTCAAACCCTTCTTCCCCATGCTCATCATCCACTTCCCCAACCGTTGTGTCGGTGTCTACACCTCCATTAACTGCAAATACTACCATTACCACTCCTAGTATCCCAGCCACTCCAGTGGTTCCCCTTATCCCTATTCTTCCTCTTATGTCTGTTAATATGGCTAATAGATATGCACCCTTACAGCTTCCTGCCAATCCAGGGGCTAAGCCTCAGGACTATCAGACAAAAATTACCTATTTTGATGGCACAAATTCCTGCACAGCCCTAGAGCATACCAAGAAAATGCAGGATTACTTTGAGAGTTATGAGATTGATGATGACAGTGAGAGAATGAAGATTTTTGTCCAATGTTTGACCGGTGGTGTCAGAACCTGGTTTAGGGCACTTACACCCAATTCCATTTTAAATCCAGAAGCCTTATACCAGACATTTATTAACAGATGGGAGAAAAAGAAAGACCCCTTGCACATACTATCTAAGTATGATACTATCAAAAGAGGACCTCAAGATGTTGTCTTGGATTACTGTGCAAGGTTTAACAACGTTTACAATGCAATACCTCAAAATTTGAGACGTCTGCCTGATCTTGCTTTATACAAATTCCCTGATGGTTTTGATGCTGAGATGGCATATCAGTTAAGGGAAAAAGCCCCTCAAAGCCTTGCAGAGATGCAAGATGTTTCTGTCAGTGTGGAGGCAAACCTAATTGCCAAAAGAAACAGAGCCAGAACCAAGAGAAGAACCACTTTCAAGGAAGAACCCTCAGCCTTAGATCAAAAACTAGATGCTATCATCAGCGGCATGCATAGGCTAGGAGACAGAGTAGAGAGCATCGAGAGAAAATCATCATGGGAAGGACAACAGTCCAACACCACAAGGAACCCAAACTTCAGAAAAAATCATACCACAAACACTGGAAGGGCTAGTCCTGACCATGAAATTAGGCCTCCTTTCCAAGAAAACTATGTGAAGGCATCCACATCCAGTGAGCCCACAAATGAGACTCACATGAACCTGATCGATTCGAATAATGAACAACAAATATTTCTCACTGAAGAGGACCAAAACTACCCTAATGTAAAACAATTTCAGACCAAGTCGGGAGAGTCCTTTGATTTCAAACAAGGTTATGATTCTGCTGTGTATGAAGTGCACAAACAATATAAGTTAAGAACAAGGACCATTGATGTCCCTGCAACTAACAGAACAAAGGATAGCAAGCAGCCCAACAAAATTAAACACAAGGTCACCATAACTCAACCAGCTGATATTGTTGTCCCAAACCCGCATCAGGTAACTGTAGAGGACATAACAGACATGCAGCCTCCTATTGGTCAGCCTCTACCTTCCTCTCTCTCAAAAGAAAATTTGAAAAACAATCCAAAAAATCCTCCCAAAACAGAAATACCACAAATTGTCGTTCATCATAACACTGACAGTCAGAAAGAAGACATAGAAAATATGCCTGAAAAAGAGAAGTCTGCTACTATCAACACTAAGAATCCATTGGAGAAACCATTTAACTTAGAAGCAGAAATTGGAAAACTCAAGATATCCATTCCCCTCCCAGAACTTGCTAAACATGACATATATAGGCAACAAATCCAAAGGTCACTTCAACTACCAGAGATCAGGGACGATGTAAATGTTTTAGATGATACCCCTGAGCTGTTGTTTGGTCCAGAAGTTACCGATAAATCAACATATGGACCTGTTCCACCCTTTGATGTCAGTTTGCACATACATGACAAAATCTTGCATAATTCCATGTTTGACTCAGGAGCTTCACATAATCTTATGCCCAAAGCTGTAATGGAAAAACTGAACCTTGATGTCACAAGACCCTATAAGGATTTATACTCCTTTGACTCAAGTCAAGTCAAGTGTTTAGGGTTAATCAAAGACCTTTGTGTGTCTCTAGTCCAATTTCCTAACAAGACAATCCTAATGGACGTAGTAGTTGCTGACATTCCAACGAAGTATGGCATGCTCCTATCAAGATCATGGGGAGAAAAACTGCAAGGATCCCTTCAAGTTGACCTCTCTTATGCCACGATATATGTCTTTGGGAAACCAAAGAGACTGTATAGAGAAACACTGATGAAATATGTGGTAAGCAGTGAGGAAAAGCCCCAAACTTTCCAATTTACTCAATCCATTCTGATATGGATTCTTTTATTTTATTTAATGATGACACCAATCCTGCAACTGATGATAAGCCTTCAGCCTTAGAGCAAGAAACTTGCATCAATGAGAAATCAGTTGCCAATGTCCATGAAATTGCCACAACAGTCAAGGTAACTAGCAAACAAAAGGTACCTCCCGAAAAAGAAATGATAAGTCTACCCAATCCTCAAATAACTGAAACTCTTAATACAAACCTTAAGCAAGAAATCACATGGTATTTGGAGTTTGATGGTTCTGTCAATAAATTAGGAGCAAGGGAAGGAGTATGGATCTACAATACACATGACAATCATGCATAAGGCCATGCCTATAGATTAAATTACAGATGTACAAACAACATGGCAGAGTATGAAGCTCTCCTCTTAGGCCTAAAATTGCTCAAAGTTCTAGGAGCTACTAAAGTGTCCATTCTAGGTGACTCCGACTTAATTATACAACAAATGAAAGGTAACTTTGTTACGAATGACAGTAGAATGAGAGCTTACAGGACTGCTGCCACAGAAATATTCAATTCTTTTAATGAGTCCAAGCTTGCAAAAATTTCAAGAGATCACAATATTCATGCTCACAATCTAGCAACTTTTGCTAGCACATGCAAGCTTTCCTTTGAACCAAATCACCATTTCACTGCTGAGATAAAACATAGACCCTCGGTCCCCAACAATGTCAAGGATTGGCAAGTGTTTCAAAATGATGCCCAAATTAACAATTTCCTCACTCTTGAGGGCGAATTTTCGAACACAAACATCGACATGGATGCCATCAACGATTCCCAACAGCTAATAGAAGAAAATCAGTAGGCTTTAACAGCTGCAACAGCTAAACAAATCCTTAACCTAACTGTTTTTGACAATACAAACATAGAACAGCTAAAACAAATGTGTTTAGAGGAAACAACCAGAGCAGAGGATGAGTTTATTGATCTAAAGAGTAATTTTCTACCTGTTGGCCTTACTCCATTAGAAGACATGTTCGATGACAACGACGTGCCCAAAAATCAATAATGGAGCCTCTAAATGCTGCTATAGAAGAACACAACATAGGAACAACAGAACAGCCCAAAATGATTAAGTTGTCCAAAAATCTGCCCCCTGATCAAAAACCAAAATATGTGGATTTGTTCAAAGAATTCCAAGATGTATTCGCTTGGAGTTATGAGGACTTGAAGTCCTATGACACCTCAGTGATCCAACACACCATTCCCCTAAAACCAAATCAAAAACTGTTCAAACAGAAACTTAGAAGAATCAA
>APFE030812130.1:43090-68824 GCA_000404065.3 Pinus taeda | reverse complement strand
AAATATGTGGGTCAAAGGAGGGAATAGTGGGTCTACATTTATGAGTTTGTTATCATAGCTTTTGTATAAATAGGAGTGTTATCTCCTTCATTTGTAATCTTCATTTTGTAATCTTAACTTTTAGAATTTAGAAACTTAGTCCTTCATTTGTAATTCTAGATTTTAGAATCATTGTAATGTAGAGTTTAGGACCTCTTGGAATGTAGAACTTGGAGCTTGTAATTGCAATTTGCAATTGAGGATAAATAAAGTGGATTGGATTTTCTTCTACATTTGACTTCTTTCTAGGTGTGCTTGTGGAGCTATGGAGGGCCCCCATTGCCTCACTTGCATGCTCATTTTGTTTCGGTAAACTTTCATTTTATGTTTGTTTTGGATTTCATTAGATTAAATTATTGGTTCATATGTTTGAAATATTAACGAATGACCTTTGGTAAGAAAGTATTAATGTTTCTTTCAATGAATCTGATTTAATGTTTGATTTCATTAGTTTAAGTTTCTGATTCATTTGCTTGAAATATAAATGAATAGTCTCTTGTAAGAGAGCTTTAATATTGCATGCAATTAATCAGAATTAGATTTAAGTGCTTTAATTTCATTAGTTTAAATAGTTTGTTGATTAAGATGATTGGAAATATTAACGAACAGTCTCCTATAAGGAAGCTTTAATATTTCTTACACTTGTCACAATGTCTTTAGATTTCATGTTGATTAAATGACTAAATACGTGTTGGAAATCCCAATGAAAGACCTCTTGTAAGGGAGATTTGGCATTTCTTCACCTAGATTAGTTTAGTTTGTCTCTAAGTCCATATATATTGGATGATCCTCGAAGGTTACTTACCCGGATTGATAGTAAACGAAACTCTAATTTGCATCCACATTTTAGACCAAACAGAGGGCATCTATGGGGACCGATAATTCCATGTTTCACTAAGTTATCTCCAGTGATGACCCTTCTATGCATGAGAATCCAACAGAAGAAGTTAATCTTTGGGAGGCCAAAGGGGTCCCATACATGCTGCCAAACCGAAGGAGAGTGGATCTGTGGATGATGTTCTTGGAGAGCTACAAAGCACTGCAATGTTGAGTAAGCTCTGGTCTTCCCCCAACCCCACTTATCCCTTGAATGGAGGTGCACAGGAGCCAGAACTGAGATCGCAGCTAGGAAGAGATGAAGTTGAGGAAGCAACCTATCAGAAAGGTGATTGAAAGCCCAGTTGCTCCAATTCCCACTAGAGTCCCAAGAGGAGATATCAGCCAAGTTGTGGATGCCATTCTGAATGAGCCAATCATGCAAATCTGAAATTTTAGGGGCAAAATTTAGGGGTTGGAGGCCCATGATCTTGTCTTCCCACAACCCAATTATTTTTTCGTTTCCAGGGATTCTCTAGAGATGGTATTTAAAGAACTCCCAACCTCAGTTGCATAGCTTCCATAGAGTGGTTCCTTTGTAGGAAGCTCCTTCATCCATATTGTTTATTGAGATCCCATGCAAATACTTTTTAATTAGAACTTGACTTACAAGATGTCGTTGATTTGAGAAGATTTTCCAGACAATCTTTCCTCCCAAACCCAGATTGGCCAACCAGGGGTCTCTTACCTGAAGTCTGCCTTCTGATAGTGGCCTTTTCACAATGTCCCAACGTACTAGGTGAATTTTTTGTTGATTCCCCTTTCCTCCTTGCCACAAGAAATTTTGAATCATGTTAGATAGTTGTTCGGTGATCATTTTTGGAACTAAAAGAAACGAAGCTTGATAGATTGGAAGGGAGGAGAGAGAAAATTTTATAAGGATAAGCCTCTTGGCTGAGGTAAGCCACTAACTGCTCCACTGAGTCATTTTTGACTTGATTTTGTTGATAATTTCCATTCAATGAGGGGCCTTGCTGGTTCCCAATGTTAAAGGCAGGCCTAGGTACTTGAATTTGTCCCAAGAGGCATAGCCTGTGAAGCCCAGGGCTTGAGCAATCCGAAGAATATTTTTCTGATCTACTGCCCAGCCATACACAATGCTTTTCCTCCTATTGACTAGAGCTCCAGAAACTCTGCAGAAGCTTTGGATAACATCGTTGAAAGCCCTTGCAATTTTAATGGAGGCACCTCCCCTAAGGAGAGAGTCATCGACAAACAAGGCGTGGTTGATTGGTATTGTTCCTTTTATCGCCCTGAAGCCTGGAAGTGTCCCATTTAATTTCTCTACTGTCAGCTTTCGACTTAGGGAATCTACCATCAAAATGTACAGGAAGGGGGACAGTGGGCAGCCTTTCCTTATGCCCCTTGAAGCTTTGAAGTAGTTAGCCATCCTGCCATTGACTAAAGGGTATATCCATGCCTCTCTTATACATGCTTTAATCAATTTTATAAAATCAGAACTGAAAGCAAAAGCGGAAAGAACTTGGAGGAGGAAATAATGCCTTACTCAGTCAAAGGTGTTCGCCATGTCTAGCTTAATGAGCATGCCTTGCTCTTGGCGTTGGTGGCTGGAATGAATGATTTCCTGCACCAAAATCACATTGTCTAGGATATGCCTACCTTTAACAAACCCACCTTGGTTGGGAGGGATGAGTTTTTCCAATAGCAACTTTATTCTATTTGCAAGTAACTTGGTGAGAATTTTGTAGGACGCATTGCATAGAAAAATTGGTCTAAAGCAATTAAACGCCACCAGGATCGTTTCTTTTGGTATTAGTGCTAGAAAAGTGGAGTTTGTGCTTCCTCCCACTTTGGCTTTTTGGAGGAAGCTTTTGATCATTCAAAACAAATAAGATGATGTCCCAGCAAATTCTATAGAAATGAATGGAGAACCCGTCGGGTCTTGGAGCTTTGTCTGGTTCCATCTTCCAGATGACATTGCTGATTTCGTCTTCAGTGAAGGGTTTCAGGAGTCTTGAGTTATCCTCCTCGTTAACCAGTCTTGGAACGTGAGTGAGGAAGTCTTGTGATTCCTCATTATCATCCGCACCTTCTTCTTTGTACAACTGCTATAAATGAGAGGTTGCAACCTCTTTTAACAGGGTTGTGTCTTTGAGGACAGCCCCATCCAGTGAGGTGATTTTAGCGATGTGGTTTTCTAGAAAGTGGAGTTCTAATTTGCTTGTGGAAGAAGGCTGAATTTTGTCTCCAGACACAAGCTAGAGATTACGCAATTTTAGCCTCAAGGATTCTTCCTCCTCTTTGAATGAACGAAGCGTGCTGAGTTAGAGTTCTTGCTCATTCTGAATTTCTGAGCAGGTAATTTCTTGCAGCTCCATGTCCATTTGCAAATCGAGCAGCTTCTTAATGTTCTGATTTTTATGCCTCGAGGAGGAGTCTCGGGGCTTTTTTATCCATTCTTTCAAGGTTGTTTTGGAGGCCATTAGCTTTTGTTCCCACAGATAGCTGGATGATCCAAGAACAGGGATGGACCATGCCTTCATGACTGCATCCATAAACCCTTCGCTTTCTGACCAGAGAGGGCTGAACTGGAAGGGGATGGGCCCCAAATTTTCCTCTTCTTCAAACAACAAAAGAATGGGTTTATGACATGAAGTCAACTTTGGCAAAATTTTAGTGGAGATGATTTTCTTTTCGGAGAGGAAGGTGCTTTGAAGTAAAATATGTCCAACCGGGCTTATATGTGCTTTGCCCCAGCTCTGTTGTTTGACCAAATGTAGAGCCCTATTTTTGGCTTAAAGTCCAGCAAATCCCATTGTTGAATCAAGTCTTCCACGAAGGGAATGAAGTGGTCCCTACTGCTGATTCCTCCTCTTTTTTCCTTTGGGTCAAAGATTAGATTGTAGTCTACTGCTAGAATTATATTCTTGGGGGAGTAAGCATCAAGGAAATCGGATAGGGTTTGCCAGCGATCTTTCTTTTCTGCATAGAGGACAGGGACGTAAATATTAAAGAGTGCAAAGGTAATCTTACTAGCAAGGTGCATGAGTTCAGTGTAAATCCAATGTTGTGTTTTGAAGGAGCTCTCAAGTTTAAATTTGTCTTCCTCCCAGAGGGTGGCAATCCCACCTCATGTACCCCTTGCACTTACTATTTTTCCGGCTTTTGTTTCCCATTTTACTTTGTTAAGCTCAAGAAGGGCATCCCCTTCTATTTTAGTCTCTTGGAGCATGATGATCTTGGGAAATTTTGATTTCAGAAGGTTCTTCACTGCTTCAACTTTGAAGGGATTCCCTAGACCTCTGCAGTTCCAAGAGACTAATCACATTATTTACTAGTTGGGGGGGGTGGAGTCCCTCCCTTGGGAGGCCTACTTCTAGTATTTTTGTCAATGGACATCTCAATCGTGGGTTGGTTGCATTGCATTTTTTGTCTCTCCGCCTCTTCTTCTCTTGCCTCTCTATGAGATTTCCTCCCAACTCTTTTCGGTGGCCTCTCAATTGTCTCATCTTCCGAGAATCTAGAAATCTCTGGAGTCTTCTTCCTTGTCATCTCTGCATTGGATGGTGGGCTAGAGACACCTCTTGGAGTTCCGGTTTGGAGAGGGCCTGTTTCCTCCTGTCTTTTATTTTCTTCCATAGTAATGGCCTGCTATTCAGCCTCTTCTTTTGTTGGATGTAGGAGCTTTTTTGATGTACTGAGTATTTCAAAGGGATTGGTGGATATGTCTGCTCTTGGAGGGACTTTGCTCCCCTCCCCTTGTACTATGGGTGGAGCACCTCTCCTCGTGGACACTCCTTTACCTTTGATTCCGTTGTTCTGCTTAGCTGATGCTGATTTCTAGACCTGAGTCCATTTTTCTCCTTTCGAGTTCTCGACCCCCTCCTCTGATTTCTTTTTACAATGCTTGGCAAAGTGTCCATAGCCATGGTAATGTCGGCATTTAAATGGGAGTTTCTCGTAATCTAACACTTGAATGTGAGATCAATCAGCTATCGTGAGCTTTATAGCTTTAAGGAGGCCTTCCTCCATGTCAACTTCTACACAAATTCTTGTGCAGGAGTATTGGTCCCTCCTTTCTATTTGATTGATGTATTTGTCAAGTTTATTGCTTATGGTTTCTAAGGATTTGGGGTTCCAACAATGCAGAGGTAAATGAGGCAAGCGCACGCATACGGGGACAACCGAGGGCACATCTTGAGTCGGATTGAAGTCTGAAGTCCATTGGTTCAGGTACAAACCCTGAGGGTCCATCAAATACGAGCCATTTCTGAATATGAGATTCCTATCCTCTATCGTTTCAAATACAAAGACAAAGAATCCTTTGTCGACAAAATGGATTTTGATTCCTTCCTTGACAAGAGGTCACCAGTTCCTTTACACCTAGGCATCTACAAATTTAGGCAAGGGCCATAGCCCTCTGAACTACCCAATAAGCCCTCGTTCTGCTAGGTTCAGAGCCGATCTGCAGGGTTCTTCAGTCGGCATAGCAACTGTGGGGATGGTTTCCATTCTTTTGACAAACTTTTGTTGGTTTTCATTTGTTGGATGTTTATTGCATGCCGCTACCAGTTTTCGAGACGTGGTTAGCTCAAGTGGAAGGAGAGGGTCAAGCTCGGGGCCCCCTCCTGGGGCCATGGCAATGTTATTGCACGCAGAAGCTCACAGTGTCGATGTCGTTGCTCCTCATTCATGCGCAGTCGAAAAAACCATTTAGTTGCATTCTTTTTAGATGCATAGTAAAGATTCACGTTAAAAATCATTTAGATGTATAAATTTAAATCAGTTTTTGCACTATAAGAGTTTCAATACTAATCCATTTATGGAGAGGAGATCTAGAATGATGACCAAACATTTCTTGGAGAGTAAGGACTACATTGAAGATTGGTTCCAAAAAATAACTAACTGTAACATTCTTCCATTCTTCAACAAATCCTAGCACCAAATCCAAATGTATAGTTGGTTTCTCGTATACTTGCAAACATTGAGGTACATTTTTCAAAGTTGGATGTGAACATACTAGAAATCTTGATCCATAAATGGCTTCATTAGAAACTCTCCTACACTTGAAAAAAAAGGCTTTTCTTTTTCAAAATAGAGTAGGATAAGATCAACAAATAAAACCAAGCTTGGTGGTGTTTTTGAAATTTTTGTTTTGAAGTTTGATTTTATTTCATTTTCTTGAAATTTTCATTTGGTGGTGTAGTAAGAGCCACTTTGTTCACTAACCATTGGCAGGAAAATCTACAATAAAAAGGACGTTTGTGAAGAAGGAGAACAAGTGGAGTTTAGAGAGCTAAAATTTGAGGTTTGAGATCAATTCTTCTTACTTTGCTTTTCAAATTCCATATTTCAAATGTATAAAGAATTGACAAAACTTCTGAGTATGCTCTCTTCTTACGCCTGTGTGACCTAAAAGATCAAAAAAGGAAAATTGGATACGTTAGCTTTGAAATTTCATAATAAAATTCATAGATCTAAAAATGACAAAGAAATATAAATTTACTATTCATTCTATAGTGTACTTAAATTTTAATCTCTAAATTACAATTAGATATGTCTCAAAATTTGTTAAAATATTTTTTGTTAAAAAAAAACACCTAATTAATTTTTTTTCTCAAAATTGATAATAATAAGTTTTTTATTAAAATGAAAAAAAGGAAAAAGAAAATAAAATAAACCCTAGTTTTTTAATAAAACAATGATTTTAAACCAATAATTTAACAAAAAATAAGAATTAAAATTAAACACCAAACAATTAAAAAATAAAATAAACAAATACATAATAAAAATAAAAAATAAAAAAAAAAATAAAATAAAATAAAATCGAAACTAAACAAACAAAAAACAAACAACACAACTCATAAAATAATAAAAAATAAAAAAGCAAATAAATAAAAAATCAACAAAAACCAACCAAACATAATAAAATTCAATAAAATAAAACTAAAAAAAATAAAATAAAACACAATTAAAAAAACCAAAACATCATAAAGAAAAACATTTAAAACAAAACACATAATAATAATAATAAAACATTTAAAAATAAAACAAAAACATATAACCCAACAAAAACTATACATCACATTAAAAAGCCATACATGTTTCAAAACAAAAGCTACTAGAAGTGTCACTATTTTTGCTTTTCTGTATAAATGTATTTTCTGCATATAAACTACATGCAAAAAAAATACAAAGCAGTCACATTGCCACTGTGTCACTTGTTTTATGACAAACAAACATATCCTACCACATACCTAAAGTCCCTTGTTTGGAAGTTAGCTTCTAATAAATACACTTGGCATAAAACCTATGTCCTTCAACATGACTAATTGGTTAAAGTTCTCAAATAGCTTTGTTTGATATGTCATTTTCCTAAATTCAAAAATTTAACCATATGTGAATATCAAATTTTCATTCAAATGAAAGGAAAAAACGTACTTGGAAATAATAAAAAATCTGAACAAGGTTAACGCCCTCTAACCCATGTCGCACTGAGACGTTATTCGTTTCGAAAACAAAATTTTCAGTACAATGTAGATTAATAACAATGGATCGATACTAGATGTTATTATATATCATTACTCTCACAGTGATATGAATAAAAGACTTCATTTTTACACACGTGCAGTGACATGAGTCTCGTACAATCATTGGTGTGATATCTCGGGCTCCAGAACGCTGAAATTAGGCATTGGGAAGTGGAGCCCTAGTGGTGGCAGCGGGCCACCGTCACCACCTTGGGAACCCCAAAACACAACGTTAACCTAATAATGATTTTTTATTAATACCAAAAGCATGATCACTAAATGTCACTTGCAGTGACATAATAAACAAACCACCATCAATAATATAAACCAAAGTAACCATAGTCAAGATGAGATTTAGTTGCGACAAAAACAATGATGGCCACATAGAAGCCCAAGATTACTCCACGTGGTGACACAGTCAAACTCCCACTCAAACTGTTATGTCTACACTCTACCAATTCAATATGCCACGTATGTCAACACTAGCATGTCATCGCTCAACATTATGACATGTCATCATGCCATGTGGCACCTGTAAAACATTTTTTTTTCATAAAAAATTCATAAGGGCATAACCTTCTCATACGATGTCCATTTGAGATGATCAAGCGTCGTTGGAAATATCTCAACGAGATCTACACGATAAGGTAGTTTTCATTAGCATTTGAGACAATAAAATTGGTCATTTTTTTATATATATTTTGCAGCAATTGGACTTGTAAAACATCATCAAATCATTAAAACATGTTTCTAATATGAATTTCCTTTAACCTAGTTTTTGAATCATCGAACTTGGGCATCAAAAGAAGAAATTATCAACAAAATACTGACAGGTTGTTCAAGGTACCACTTCCTAGCAGGTAAAAAGTGCATTTCATTGTTATTTGTATTCCTTGAATTTGTATTATTATCACTATTTATGAATTTGTTGCGTATATATAATATGAATGGAGACTGATCACCTCTCTCTTTCGAGAATCTTACATTTTATTGCAGATTACTGCTAAGCTTTTGCAGGTTCCAGGATGACCAAAGAAGATCAATTTATGCAAAAGTGGTTTTGAAAGACCAATTTATTTTTCAACAAGAACATGAAGAAGTCAAGTCCATATCAAATGACATCCATAATGCAATTGCTACTCATTCATTTTACTCTTTCTAAGCTTACATCCCATCCATGAATTTCCATCTTCCTACTACTAGATTGTGACTGCAAAACCATTTTACCTTTGCAAATTTCACACTTTCCTACCTCACTTACATTTCATCCCTAACCCATGAATAAATTTGTTTAGCTCACTTACAATGATGAGTTACCTCGTTGTCCTTTTCCCTTTTGCCAAATAAAACTTTCTTCATTAATGAAAATGTTTCATCTATGGTCCTCTAAATCATTACTTTATGCTCGAGTTAGATAATGAGGGATTCATTAAGGCACTCCTTCTAGCAAGTCTTGACCCATCGACTTCAACACATTATCTGGGTTTAAGGCTAGAGTTATTTTTAGTACCTTGAGGCTTGCATGCCTTAATTACAAGTTCTATCGCCAATGAACAATGGGAATACATCAATGTCCCCTATTTGTTGAATTTTCTAGGTGACTTAACTTCAACTCATTTATTCATACCTAATAAGATGTACTTGGGAATATTGACTCTCATTGACATTAATGGTGAGTAGTCTCATGTTGGTTAATGACATTCATTAATGGTCAATAATGCAACAATTTATTTCTATGTTAAACATCCGAAAAAGTTATTCACATAGAAAATAAGTATGCCACAATTCAAATATGAATGAAGACTATATGATTTCAACAACCTGCAAAAATGTTCTAATAAATCAAGAGTAGCATTAGTTCCAGCAAAAAGAAGGCACAAAGATTCCAATTTAGATTTCATCCACTATTCAAACAACCAAGAGAAGAAGAAGCAGATTATATGCTTTCACTTCACATTCCATGATCTAGCAGTAACAACCCAAATCTCACACGTGCATAGCTTATTAACTTTTCAAGTAGGTAAAAGTATGTTATTTTATAACCTTTAATCATTAACTCCTTGAATGTTAAAAGACATGTATTTGAAAATTTTCCCATGTGACATTGTTTTCCCCAAAAGACAAAACCACCTTTCGTTGGGGGGAGGATATTCATTACCATTTTACATTTTCATATTCTATAACCTCATACATTATTGACCAACATGCTTCTCCCTACTGAATGTTGTTTCTATTTTTGGTTCTCTAAAGATGGATATGTTTTGTAAAAGATTCAAATTATGAGCAAGGATTGATTGATATGTATATGAATAGGTATTCATTTTGAATACATTCTTAAGTATTCTTTGTTGCAACAAGAAGAAGAATAAAAGAAAAGTGTTGTCACACGAGAACCAACACTTGAAATAGTTATGGTTGCCACACAAGAACCAACCATAAGAGTTCCCACTTGGATATCTTCCAGATAAAGAAGGCTTTTCAAAAGATGCAATTCTTGCAAAAATATCTCAAAGTCACAAAATGACTTAATCTTCTATTCTACAAAAGGATGCAATCTAAGACAATCAATGCAAAGTTGCATGAGGATATGAAACATCTTTAGTCGAGGGAATGTTGGGTCTCTAAGATGTCATTTATTTCATCCTATTTTCTTTCACTTTGCTTCATAATTTTCCATATTCTACAGCTCCATAACCATGCAGTAAGACCATCTTCATGATCAAATATGGGTTTAGAGATATGATTTTTCAATACATTTATTTTGGTATTTTGAGTGAATTTATAGTCAAATATTAGAAAAATAACATGTACACATTTATATATAAAAGTTGGATGAGTTTTGTGACATGTGTAGGCATATTTGAAGATTCCAGGACAATCATATTCGACCTCCAAGGTTCAAATTCGAAATTCCTCTTCAAACTCTTGAAGATTTGAGGAAGATTTGAGATCACTAGTCAAGCATATTTCATGGAGAGATATCATGGAAGTTTTCATAAGTGTCTCCTATCAAAGATAGGAGAGATTTATGAGAGGATGTGAAGAGATGCTAATTGCTAGATGTTAACACATGGTTGTAACCACATGAGATATTTGTGGATCTAGGAGAGATTTGTGGATCTACATTTATGAATTAGTTATTTTTGTTTTTGTATAAATAAGAGTGTCTTCTCCTCTCAAAAGGTGTGAAAAGTTTGGGAGTTATTCTCATGCTTCAATGTAGAGTTTTGGATGTTAAGGATTGGCACTATGCTTATGATTAATGTAATGAATACCATTATATCTCACTTTGATATTGTTGTGTCTTAATTTGGTGTTTGATCAAGAGTTTTCTCAACTTTCAACCTCTCATGCACTTTGGGATGGCCACTTAATGAGTATGGGATGTATTCTAATGTTTTATTATTTTTTTAGTTTCTTTATGTTCATTTTAAGTCTTTTAATTAGATGCATTGTTTACATTCTTTCATGCTCATTCCATTTATGTTCTTTTGCAAATTAAACGTTATTACTCTCATTTCATAGATTCCTTTCTTTTCAAATTGTTTAATAGATACTCATGAATTCTTCTAATTTGACAATGCACACATTAGTAATTTCAATTAATCTCTCGCTGCTTTTTAGAATAGATTGTCTTTAAATTTCATAGTTTAAGAATTCAATGCTTTCTTAGTATAGAATTTGTTGCTTTCTAGATTAAATTTACTTTCAAGTCATTAGAATAGATTTACTTTCATGTCACTATAATAGATTTATTTTCATGTCAATAGAGTAATTTTACTTTCATGTCAATTGTCATGTAAATTTCATAGATTAAAAGATTTCTTCACAAGTTTTGAATTTGAGACTTTTGAAAAATAAAGTGTGTGAGTCATCTTAGAAAATTTTCATGAAGAGGTTTTATTTCAGTTTTGTCATTTCTTTCAATAGATTAGGATTCCCTTTCGAAATTGAAACTTGATTCCTAGCATATATTATGCAAGTATACTTCGCAAGTTCACGAACCTCGATTTTGACAATTTAATGATAAGTAATTTAACTCAGAATTAAATTACCCAACAAATGTTTTACCCCAAAAATGTCATTTTATACCTTAAACTATTTCTGAAAGGTTTCAAACCCCAATTTTCCAAATTAGGGCTTGTCGGTGAAAATGGTCCTATGAGTTGATTCGTCCACTTTTTCCACTCTAAAAGCATCAAGACAAATGAGAAATAATATAATGATTTGTTGAAACCTAATCATTGGGATTGGGTGAACACTTGTAAATAATGTAAATAGTAGATAATGGAAAATAAAGAGCCATTGGGAGTTGAATCCCAAGAGTCACTCCCTCATGTATATAACCATGAGTAATCTTAATGAATAAACACAATTCATTTGAGGAGTTACCTCCTGTCTTGACATGGTATCAGAGTTAGCTCCATTTTTGGCTTCCCTCTCTGCCTGTGTAACTCCCTCCTGCCTATGTTTTGACTATTTTGCAGAATTGACACCTCTTCCATGCTCCTGAGGCTTGAACCCACCTTCCATATACTGTCTATTCTAAGCCTGAACGTTGCTTGAACGTTGGCCCAAACATTGTTGGTCTTTACCTTGTTGGGTAGCAGAAGCCTTGTGCAACGGTTAGAGGACACGAAGCCGAACATTTTGGGTAAAGTTAGGGTAAAGACTCCACTAAAAGCGTGGAGCGCGAATTATGATAGGATTGAGTCAAAGGGTAATCCACCCGAAAATAATGTAAAGAAATATAAATAGAGTCGGCCTGCGCAAGGATCGCGGGCCAAGGAAGGGTATAAATAGAGTGCGGCTCTATGAGGGAAAGGCAATTCTGGTTTTGAAAAAAGATGAAACATAATGGGTTATAGAAGAGGATAGTCTGAAAGCGTCTGTAAGTCCGAGTCAAGGGTTGGGGTAGTAGATAGAGGCTCTGTAGCTGTGTGTGCAAAGGCCTGGAAAGTCCACAACTGTGTGCGCAAACCGCTGCAGTTGAGTGCGTAGGATGGATTTGGATGTATTAAGAATAAGTGGAAATAAAGATAAGTTTCTTCTGAATTTTTGTGTTCCTTCTGAGTTGTCGTGAATCTGACTTTCATAATATCTGTTTAATTTAATTTACTTATGATATGAATGAATGTAAATCTGTGTTCATTTTAATGTGCGAACCAATTGTGTTGGTTAAATGTTTGCTTAAAGACCCTGTTAATTTGTAACCACATCCTCCAATAGAATAGCGCACTAATAAGAAAGATATAATCAACCTGGATCTGTGCGAATACCGAGCAGTGTGGAGCTATAAACCAGTGCACGAAACATCCAGACCACACCAAGACATCCCTAGGGTGCGAAAACTTGGTTCCAACACCCTCCCCTGCTACCTCGGGTGAGACCTCAGCCTGCGCTCCGCGGGCTATTGCCGAAAGGGCTAGTAGTTGAGAGATTCGTTTCGCTAAATAACTCTTCTGAACCTGGGTCAGGCCCATATAAGCCAACAAATGGTTCCATTTCCGGGACCGGGATTTGCCTAAGGGGTGTCTGATGTGGGAACACTGGAATCCTACGAAGAAGGAGCTTGAAGATTGGTGGGATCTGAAGCTTCATGAGTTTGCGGTTTAGGAAAATAGAAACTCGCGGATACCAGAGGAACAGTGGTTGGATCGCTATATATTCACGAATATACACGAGATCTTCTTCGCAACATTTCCAATAGAATTGTACGAGTGGATCACAAAGTTAGTCGATAACGTGGGGAGGTGCATATTAGACCAGCTGACAATGTGGACTCTAGAACTAGTGCGCAAGCTAGAAGCCACCAAAGATAGACTTCCGCGTGCGGTAGACCACTAGTTAGATCGAATCATATGGGGATTTATCATTGAATTCACAATAGATACAACTGTAAGTTATAGCGAAGCAAAAAGAAAATTTCTCCAAGGACCGCGGGGTAGGTACATCAAATCATTGAATACTTGGATTAAGGTGTTTTTGTGTGAAAAACAGATCCTGCGCGTATATTAATGTCTGGAGTAACATGGAGCGGAAGGGGTTATTGAAGAACAGGAGAACTAGAGAACAACCCTTTGATTTCTATCTCGCAGGAAAGCGAGGAGGATCTCGCTAGGTTCTCGTCAGGAAGTGCGGCCCGATTGATTAAAGAATGCTTCCCTCTGATATCACCTCCGTCTACATCACCACCCGCTTCACCCACATTGAGTCCATCCACACCAACACCACCTCCACCCCCTCCACCACTGAAAGCTGGGATGACGACCGCAGTCAAGTTACTCACATTTCAGGGTGTAGGGAATGAAGAGCCAAGTCGGTTCTAGTTTGTGATAAAATTTGTATGGGATGCACAAGGCATAACAGATGAAAACATTAAAAAGGCCACGTTGGTCAGTGCACTCCAAGACCGTACTCTGACATGGTACATAAAATACTCAACTGAACTTCCAAATGAGGGAATTGCAACAATCCAGGACACGCTTAATAAAGAGTTTGGCCAACCAAAGTCTGAAGTCTAGTCGGTCATTGGGTTCAAGGAGATAGCAATGTTTCCTGGTGAAACTTCGTGGGATTCGGACCAAAGGTTAAAGAGTACTATTCGTGAAGCTAACATGACTTTGATAAATGGGCAGCATTGTGCATGGTTTCTGGCATCATTAACACCCCATCTGAGGATGTCTTTGTCACAACATATGATCTCAACCCAAGTCGAGGCACTGGAAATAGAAATGAGGTTACATGCGACCCCAATACCAGACCCAGGGTTGGTAGTTTAGCAAATCCACGCGAACCTTCAAAACTTAAGTCTGGAAGTGCAAAGCATGAAGCAAGGAAGAGTGTCCTGACTAGAGGCACGCCCGGAGGTAGGCTGTATTAAATGTAAGAGCCAAGCGCACGATAAGGACCATTGTTTCCAGGTAGTAGGGAAGCATGCGATAGATAACTACCACCTCTTAGCAAAGTATACCTAGACCTCACAGCAGTTGTATTGTAACTTTTGTCAATCGATAGGACACAATGAGTGAACATGTCGAAGTTATGATTTAATTCTAGAAAGAAACCCAGCCTACCAGGTGCAGACTGAAGTACGGGGAGGATTTCAAGGACGCGATCGGGCAAGAGGATTGGGGCCCGGATGGGGCCGTGGACAGTTAATTTGTTATAATTGTGGTGGACAGAGACACTATGCTCGCGACTGCACGAACCCAACCAGAATCTCATGCCCCTATTGTGAGTAGTTTGATCATGAATTGGTCGACTGTCCAACCTTAATTGTCCAATTGAGTGAAAAAGGAGTACTCCAATCTCCACCAACCCAGAATATCCAGATGATGCGCATGGAACCTCACAAAGAGGACCCTAGTACAAATATGGTACTAAGAAGCGGCATAACTGTAGGAGGGAATGAAGACGGGAAGAGGTGTGACCTACCTATGTAGGAACATAACATTGAGCTAGAACATGGGAAGACGGAGACAAGAGAAGCTCAGTAGAGCTTTGTGAAAGCTTCTACCCCAAGTAGGAGGGATCAAATGGAGGCAGGAGTGGACCCCTCCATGATCACTACCTTTCTTGGAACCTACATAAAATTATTGCACGATCGTAAGGTTGTTCAAGGATTGCAAGAACTGATCACCAGGTGCGCCGGATCTAGTGAACTCTAGGTCGTCCGAAAGATAGGAAGACATGTTATGTGCACCAGACGAGAGATGAGACTGACCGTGCAAATTGATGATTATGAAATGGATCAAGTCATCCTAGATTTAGGCTCAGATGCAAACGTACTGCCTAAACAAACCTGGGAGCGTATGGGCAAGCCCGCACTGCAATGGTCCCCGATTCAATTATGAATGGACAACCAACAAAAGATCTTACCAATGGGCCGATTGCAAGGAGTAACGGTGGATATCAACGATGTAAGTACCCAAACCAATTTCAAAGTCATAGAGATTGTTGATGACAACAATCCTTACCCTACACTTCTCGGAATTGATTGGGCCACAGACATGAAAGGGATCATTAACTTAAAAAGACGCAAGATGACATTCGAAAAAAAGTCACTATGAGTAGTACTTACGTTGGACCCAACAGAAGGAGAATGCTACACATAACCCGTACGCGACGAGGAAAGTGACGATGAATTGGATTGCATTTATCAAATAACAACGCAAGACCTAGATCGAATGCAGTCCGTCGATAATAGAATAACCTCGTGGGAATGTGATAGCATTTTCACCTTGGATTCCGAGGAGAAGGCAGAGCGATGGCAGAATCGACTACAGGTCGTTACGACACTCAATTGCAATATGGTGACTCAGTTCGTACGACACGTAATGACAGAAGAAAGACCATGACCATAAGATAACGGCGCGACAACTGAAGCACAGCTCCCCCCGCCCAGCACCTTATGCGTAATCCAGGAGCAACTCAGCGTGCCGGAAGACGGGTTACGCGCACCTGGAGGGGAGCTGCAAAAGCTGGGATGTAGGTAGCGGTTTCAAGTCCAAATTAAAGGATGTGCACGGCGGCCACGATGGCATAAAGCAGTAGTTTGAAAGATACGGATGCCCATCGGACGAATGATAACCCAACCGGACCTACGTGGAACACATGGTCACAAAGCCGGGAGGGACAATCTCCCTACAACCCAACCAACCACTACAGGTGCAGCTCACTCCACCAGTGACGACGTCCGTGACAGAGTTCAACAGCTTTGGGCAACCATTCTGCATGGAAAACTACGACTCGATGAGTTAGAAGAAATTGGGGCCTGACTCCGCGCACGAAGTATGAAGCTGGACAAAGAAATTGCGGAATTGCAGTTAGAAGTTGCCTACCTGGATGACAGGAAGGAATTGCCAAAAGAAACTGATGTGGCTAGATCTCCTACCCTATTACAAGCATTGACCCCGCTAGCGTGGTTGTATTTGCACCTGAGAGAACAAGGATGTGCGCGCCATAATTCAGTAGTAGATTTGAGGGAACATATAGGGGGCTCGCGACTCGAGCTAGTCAAGAAACGGAAGACCCGTACTAGGGGTTCGCCCACTTGACTATTCATAGGAGACCTAGTCCCAGTGCCCCATGTAGTTGGAAGAGGGCACATGATGATAAACGAGGTTGCTGTTTGCACGACAGAACCACCGTATACATACAAAAACCACATCTGTGTCCCTGAGGATTTGCTGCCGCCAAGGAAAGATGGAAAGCGACTGTTGCAGGTATTGTTCATGATATGATGACCCATTTAAAGCACTACGAAGCCGACGACAGGCAATTAAGGCAGAGGAATAACCACCAAAATCGCATTTATGAACTACCACGAGGGCAAGTAGCCAATTTTGAATGTCAAACCATATATAATCAGAGTCAGGGTCACGCCACCACGTCTTACCGCCCTGCGTCAGCAACATGATGCATGACAAGCAATTCAAAAATAGTCCATAGTTTCAGGATTTTCCCAAGTATTACCAAGACGCAATATTGAAGGCACAAGATCCTACCGCAGATAGGCTGCGAACCACCGAACTCCCCAAATCTCCTTAGACGTCGCGAACCAAGAAGGATCCCTAGAGCCCAGACCCAGTAAGAAGGTCGCCCCGGCACCTACAATCTGGAAAATTCACGATGGCAGAGAAGGCTAAAACTATTATAATTGAAAGCGAGGACGAAGATGAGGGTCCTCCCACATACGTCGCAGAAGTCCTCCCTGAAGAAGATCCCATACAGCCAGTATGATGACCCAAGTATGTGCCGCCAAGCAAAGGTAAGGCCAAGATACCTACAAATCTGGATGAAGTCGACTTTGTAATCATCACCCCATTGCTACCAAAAGCTATGCTAGTGGAAAACTCGATGGTTTGCCGTGTTGCGACAATGAAGTTCGAAGATTAGGACATTGCAGATATAGTAAAATTTCCCCATCTAGCGATGGACGAACTAATGGACCAGAAGATCGAAGGGACAGTGACAACCCTACAGCCGAAGGAGTGGCTATAGGAGGTGGACAAAGTTGGATTTCTCTGTCTCTTGTCGATTCCTCACTTTCTCCAACCCCCTATCACCATGTTGGTCATAAAGCAGCTACTCTGTTTAGTTCATGAGGACATATTATGGGTTGGTAAACCTATCCCTATCACAGCGGAACTTGTTCATTGAGTTTCGCACCTCCCCTGCGACAGGAGAGACCCTCAGGAGATTACTGATAAAGGTAACGATGTTGCGATGATAGAATGACTGAAAAAGAAGTACCAGCTCACCAAGAGACAATGAGGGTATATCATTGATAGTATCTTCAAAAATGCAGTCCACGTTGCCACCCAGTTGTTGGTAAGGAAAGTCATGAGGAAATTTCATGGCACTGAGGTCCCTGTTGTAGTTATCGCTCTTGCTGAGGAATGCGCAGCTGCTGTACAGTTCAATTGGTTGCAATTCCTTTGTGAAGAGTTTCAAACCAATTGTCATGATGTGCAGGAGAAGGCATGAGATTCCATTATGCATGGTTGCTCCTGTCCATCATGTTGGTCGCCACTGACTTACCCAAGGAAAGACAGTTTCCATTCTTGGATCCAGAATGGCCTGAAGCAGCTCGATATGCTTCCCTTTAGGCAACAAGGGATGTTGGATAAATTCACAATATCAAAATCTTTTGGGTATTAATGGATGCGACTGTGCGTCAGTGGATTAATAAGTTACCCTGCTTAACTGACAAGATCTATGAAAGCATGAAGCACATTTCTGAATTTAAAGCAAACATGCATCATCTCTACATCAAGGCACAAAAGGACCTGGCCCAAGCATGGACATCACTTCGGTTTATTGCCATTAATGACGTTATTGATAGGATTGTGAATACTTGGTTAGCGGTTTGGCGCGGACCCTTGGCGGAAGAGTGTGACAAGGCTGCCATTCAGGAAAAAAAAAAAGGGGGAAGCCAAGCGCGTCGTACAACAAAAGCGGAATGCACAGTTGGCCACGCAATTTAAAGCAGCTCGGGAGGAGGCACTCACAGCAACAGGCAAGACACAACTAGGCAAGGAGACATCGACAAAGAACAAAGGTAGTTAGAAGGAAACCACTCAGTCGGTTGCGACAAATACTCCATCCACTACTACGGGGGCCCCTTTAAAGTGCTTAGCGACACCGGAACAGCCAAAGCCACGGAAGAAGGTGAAGGCATCTAAGACAAACAGCGACGTGACCACCCTAACTGAGGGTGACCTGAATGACATCGAAAATTCCGCTCGCGAGGCCACACACGATGCAGTTGATGAAGCCATGTCTGAGTAGAAAATTGTGTTGGGGGAGCTCTGTACGTAGTTACAGACGTTAGGAATCCGCGTCGTAAGTGAAATTACTGCTACAAAGGGTTCCAATATGACAACTACGAAACCATCACTGAAGACCCAAGTCACCTATTCTGTTGCAATTCTAGCAGGTGTGTTGATCGTCGACAACGCGGAGGATAGAGTTGTGCTGGGATGGCTTACAGGACTAGGACTAAACATAGCCACTTTACCACGCGAAAGCTTGCAACAACTCCAAGACAACGCCACGATAGAGCTCCGCACCCAGGAAGGTCGTACCGAACAAATTTGCCAGGAGCATAAAATAAATCTCGAACAGTTACGCCTCCAACGGGACAAAGCCGTCACACAGAACCATCAAGTGCAACAGATTGTCACGGAAGCTTGCTCAAGTGCCCCTGAGCTGGAGATTACGGCTCATATTTCTATTAAGACCCAAATTCAGAAGCTGGCTACTGGGTTCTGTAATGATAAGGAGGAGGTTGTGCAAATCCATCGGGAGCTTAGTATGCAAATTGCAGAGTTAAAATTGCAAACTCTGTTGGCGACGCCCCTTGAGATTATGGAGCAGTGCAAGAACATCATCACCTTTGCCCGCACAATGCTTCTAAGGATGATAAAGAAATGTATGAACCTGTTCACACAGTCGATTGTCACACTCACGACACTTCAAGAGGATCCAACCCTTCAACGCTTAGAAACCGAAGCTCGGGAGCTTCAGGAAGCCTATGATAGGATCAAAGGAACAATGTCGACTGTTGTTATTACGCAGCGCCTAGCTAAGATAAGGGAGGCCCAGGACCTAAAGATCCAATTTGACGCGGCCCGACAGAAGGCAACCATGATTAAAGCCCATCTCTAGCCATGGATGGACGAGGCATTTACAGTTTCGACCAGCATAGAGCACAGGGTAGCTCATATGCAAAGCGAGTACGCCACCATTGAGACAGCGCTGCCAGAGACTGAGTTGATAGCCACACGCGTGGAAATGATGCAACGGATGATGAAAGAATTTGCTGTTGGAACAAGTGAAGCACAGAGGATGCTAACTGCCCTACGCGAAAAGATTACTGCGCCAGCCAAGTGACTTGGGACGATCACGATGATTGTGATGGGCGACTATTCGGTAGTGGAAGCTTCGTGCAACGATTAGAGGGTGCGAAGCCAGACATTTTGGGTAAAGCTAGGGTAAAGACTCCGCTGAAAGCGCGGAGCGCGAATTATGATAGGATTGAGTCAAAGGGTAGTCCGCCCGAAAATAATGTAAAGAAATATAAATAGAGTCGACTCGCGTAGGCATCGTGGGCCAAGGAAGGGTATAAATAGTGTGCAATTCTATGACGGAAAGGCAGTTCTGGTTTTGACAAAGGATGAAATGTAATGGGTTTTAGAAGAGGATAGTATGAAAGCGTCTGTAAGTCCGAGTCAAGGGTTGGGATAGTAGGTAGAGGCTTCGCAGCTATGTGTGCAGAGGCTTGGAAAGTCCGCAACTGTGTGCGCGGACCCCTGCAGCTGAGTGCATTGGACGAATCTAGATGTATTGAGAATAAGTGGAAATATAGATAAGTTTCTTCTAAATTTCTGTGTTCCTTCTGAGTTGCCGTGAATCTGACTTTCATAATATCTATTTAATTTAATTTGCTTATGGTATGCATGAATGTAAATCTGGGTTCATTTTAATGCGTGAATCAGTTGTGTTGGTTAAATGTTTGCTTAAAGACCCTGTTAATTTGTAACCACATCCTCCAATAGAATAGTGCACTAATAAGAAAGATATAATCAACCTAGATCTGTGCAAATACCGAGCAGCGCGGAGCTGTAAACCGATGCGTGAAACCTCCAGACCACACCAAGACATCCCTAGGGTGTGGAAACCTGGTTCCACCACCCTCCCCTGCTACCTCAGGTGAGACCTCAGTCCGCGCTCCGCAGGCTATTGTTGAAAGGGCCAGTAGCTGCGGGATTTGTTTGGCTAAATAACTCTTCTGAACTTGGGTCAGGCCCATATAAGTCAACATACCTCCACACCTAGGATACTCCAACGTATTTTGGAAACTCCATATGCATCGGTACTACTAGGGCAATGACCAAGTAGCTATTAGGACTTCTCGGGTTTCCATTACACCTCTCCAAAACTATGCAGCAACTGCTAAAAATGAGCTTGAAGCTCCTTAACGGTCCTTAAAATTCTAAATCATCTTTTCACTAAAATGTAAAGCTGAGATTTCTAGTTTTGTTTCCTCTGATTTGATGGGTTTTAGGATAAGATTTTTTGTATTTTAGAAGAGTCACTTGTGCTTACACCGATTTAGAAATTTATCGTGGGCAGTAGATCATCTCAGGTAAACCTGAGAATCTGAGTTTCTTTAACTCTATATGTTGTGTCGTTTGGCTATACCGCGTTGTTTGGTTCACACCCCCTCCATACAACTCAGTTCACACATGTTATTTTTCACCGATACGTTGCTCCCATACGTAGACCTTCCCTCTACTCTACTTCCAAACATCGCTTCCAAAACGCTGCATTGTTTAATACCCCACCTACCTCTCTCAAATCACCAGTCATTACCTCCCCGCGGCTCTTTTAACGTTGTGTGTTGTGTGTTGTGTGTTACACCACTTCCTCTTCCCCACAACATCACCCTATGGTAATACTCCTCCCGTGGTAATACCTCCCCTACTACATTGACTCCCCCATAAACCCCCTCCCCCAAATACTCCCTCCCCAACATAATCCATCTCCCATATAACAACTACCCCATATAATACCTCTATCCTCAAATATCAAATTACATTTTTTACACCATAAGTGCATTTTTAGCCACCAGAACTGCATTTTTTTGCCACTAGAAGTGCATTTTTTATTTTTTATTTTTTTTATAGAATACAAATTTTAAAATGCATTCATTCATATCTATTGTGGGAGTAGTTCTCACCGAGAAGTATAACTATCCTGAGTGGTCACAAAAGATAAAACACACTCTCATTTTCAATGAGCTATGGAAAGGAGTTTGTGTAGGAGAAGGAGATGATGAACCTTCAAAGCCTACCTCAGACAAGGAATTCGCCATTTGGGAAAACAATAATAGCAAGGTCTATGCCTTGATTGCATCATCTATAAATGAAGAGGTGAGTCGCCATATTTTACTATTTTCAAATACTTTTGAAGCCTTACAGAAGTTGAAGGAACTCTATGACTCACACTCTGCACTTGAATTTGTCCAATTAATGATTAAATTGTTCAGTCTTGAATTACAAAATGATGATCCTCTTTCTCTAGCATCAGAAGTAAAATCTATTATTCATGATATCAAATTCACTAATGTTGAACTAGACATTCCTCTTATAGCTTTTGTCAAGGAACTTTATCCCACTCATTCAAATTATCTTGAGTCATTGCAAGCAAATGCAAACCTCAAAGAGATTACCTTTGATTCCCTTTTGAATATATTTGCTGAGAGAGAGAAAGCTTTTGGGAAGAAGACGACTCCTTAGTCTTATGAAGAATCTGAGTGTCTTGCACATAGAGAGAAGAATCATGCTCAAGATTCTTCCAGAGGAAGAGGTGGTCGAAGAGGAAGAGGAAGAAGAAATTTTAGAGGCAGAGGAGGCAGACACTCTCAAGGAGAAAAGTTTGATCTTCATTGCATACATTGCAATAGATATGGATCACATGATGCATCCACATGCAAGTTTCCTTGGGACAAAATTGAGTAGGAAATAAATCAAGCCAAAGGTAAAACCAATGACAAAGAGAAAGGTAAAGCACCTGAATCCACTCACTATGTTGTGGCACATTTTAATATTAGAGTAAATGAAGACCTGTTTAATGCTTCAATTGCTTCTTGGAAAAATGATTGGTTGCTTGATTCAGGAGCAACTTGCCACATGACTTTTAGAATATATTTTTTTGAAGAATTTACTGACAATGTTGATGGAGAAGTATACTTTGGAAACAAATCAAAACTGAAGCCATGAGGGCTTGGCACAATCAAGCTCAAATTGCCTAGTCTTCCAGACTTTCTTCTGCATGATGTTTTATATCTCCCACAACTGAGGAGAAACTTCTCGTCCTTTATCCAAATTCGTCAGCAAGGACACTCCATTTTTATGTCAAGATTGAGGTGAGAAAATCATCAAATCACTCACTTGTCATGACGGGGATAGAAGAAGAAAGACTTCTCAAGCTGCAAGGTACCTATGCTCGTGCACAAAATTTCTCATACACTTCTTATTATGATGAAGGTACATTTACATCAAGTCTTTTATGGCATGTTGATTTGGACACTTGAACTATGAAAACCTTCGCTTCTTGAAGAAAAATGGTGTTACTCGTTTGCCACAATTCCTAGGAAACTTAGGCAATGTGATGCTTGCAATCTAGGAAAGCATAAAAAAACAATCTTTTCATGATTCACATTCCAGAGCACATAGAAAACTTGAATTCATTAATTTAGATTTATGCGGTCCAATGCTTGTTCCTTCTGCAAATGGAAATAAATATATGATGACATTTATTGATGACTACACTAGAATGTGTTGGGTTTATTTATTGAAGAACAAATATGATGCTTTTCAAACATTCAAGAATTTTCATACATGGATTGAAAATGATGCACAATCTCATATTAGCTCTATTCACACTGATAATGGAAAAGAATACACTTCAAATGAATTTGAAAACTATCTTCCTCAACATGGGATCAAACATCAAACAACTATGCCTTATAATCCCTAACAGAACGGAGTAGCTGAAAGAATGAATAGGACAATCTTAAATATGGTACGTTCCATGATGTTCTTCAAGAATGTAAAATTGATGTTTTGGGTTGATGAAGTTCTATGTTTTGTATATGTAAAGAATAGATGTCCATCTAATGCTATTAGAAAGAAGACTCCTTATGAAATGTGGTATGACCACATTCCTTCAGTAAAGCATCACAAGGTCTTTGGTTCCACCTATTATGCCTTGATACCAAAGGTACATAGAAACAAACTTGATGAAAGGAATCATATCCTCTCTATGATGAAGTTAATAAAAAATTTGTTGTATCTAGAGATGTAATCTTTCTTGAATCTTCCAAAGCTCACAATGTTGTTGAGCGATAACTTGATTGCTTGGATAGATTCAGACATGCAAAATCATTACAAGAATTGGATAATTAGATTCAACATCTTGAAGAGTGGATTCCTATACTGGATCAATCTGTGGAATCTTATTCTGAAGCACTCTCTCCCCCACATGAAACTCCAACCACTGATGATACCTTGAATGATGTGATTGACAGTATTGGGAGACTCAATATTGATTCAATCCCAACTCAATCAACTGAGCAGCCTGGACCATCTCATAAAGGTCCCCCAAAATGGATGACAAAGACACTTGAAATTTTTCATCCTGATGAGGTTGGAAAGACATGAACAATAAATTCAACCGAGCAAAATGGAGGTGATGTAGATGATTATGATTCACCTATTGATATGGATGTTTCTTATGATTGTGAACTAAATTTGTCTATAGATTTTGAACCAACTTCCTTCAAAGAAGTTGCTTCTCATGATGAATGTAAAGAAGTGACACAAAAGGAGTATGATGCCTTGATAAAGAATTCCACTTGGAAGCTGGTTGATCCTCCATTGGGAACCAAACGAATTGGCTGCAATTGGGTCCACAAGAACAAGTATAAAGCTTATGGGTCACTTGACAAGAAAAAAGCCAAGCTTGTGGAAAAAGGTTTTGCACAGAAGGAAGGGGTCAATTATGAGGAGACTTTTTCCCCCACAACAAAATGGGCTACCATTCGGACACACTTTTCCTTAGCAACTTAGAACGGTTAGAAAGTCCATCAAATAGATGTAAAAACTACTTTCTTGATTGGAGATCTAAAAGAGAATGGTTTTATGTCCCAGCCTGAAGGATTTGTTATGAAGGGACATGAACATAAATTATGCAAACTTGTGAAATCCTTGTATGGCCTCAAGCAAGCACCGCGATCCTAGTATGAAAAGTTAAGTGAGCATCTTCTGAAAATCAACTTCAAACATTATGATCTTGATGATGCAACTTTGTTTGTCAAGAAAGTTGGTAAAACAATTGTATATCTTGTGGTATATGCAGATGATCTTTTGATGACAGGGAACAATGAGAGCTACATTGAATCCATAAAGAAGGTAATGGGGAAAGGTTTTGAGATGACTGACTTGGGCTATGTTCACTACTATCTTGGTATCAAAGTAACTCAACATCCGATGTCTATATTCCTCTCTCAAAAGAAGTACATTAGAGATCTGTTGAACAAGTTTGGCATGGCTGAGTGCAATCCTCTAACTACTCCAATGGAACAAAACTTAAAGCTTACATCCATTGAAGGAAAAGAATTTGAGGATGCAACAAAGTATAGACAGCTTATAGGAAGTCTCAACTACCTGACTACTACTAGACCAGACATTTCATTTGTTGTTGGAATCCTCTAAAGATTTATGCAAAAGCCTTGTGAGGGAAATTGGTCTGTTGCAAAGAGAGTTCTAAATTACTTAAAGGGAACCCAAGACTTTGGACTCAAGTATGCACATGTGGGTGACTTCAGCTTGATTAGATACCCTGATTCAGACTTCGATGGAGACAAAGAAATTGGGGTATCTACTTCAAGTTATGCTATGACTCTTGCATCAAGAGTTGTCTCTTGGAGATCACACGTAACAAAAGAAATGGTGTGGCTCGGGAAAATTTTGGAAGATTTGCAAGTAAAACAAGTACATTCAACTCCACTCATGATTAACAACACCTCTGCAATAAAGTTGACCAAGAACCCAAAGTTCCATGATCAAACGAAGCACATCAATACAAAATACCATTTGATTCGACATCATGTTGAGTCCAAGACAATCCATCTATGCGATTGTTCCACTAATGTGTAGATCACAGACATCTTCACCAAAGCGCTTGGAAGAGAAAAGTTTGAAAGATTCAGAACAATGCTTGGACTCACCAACATCACTTCAGATTGGGGGGGGGG
>APFE030812130.1:28445-38894 GCA_000404065.3 Pinus taeda | reverse complement strand
CACTACGTAGGTTAGTCGTGGAAAGAATATAACACAACCCAACAACTTGTACTTCTCTAACTAGACCGACCTAACATAATCTTTCACATCTCCTCATTCTTGTGGAGCTAGAGGGAGTGTTATACACCATTTGAAAGCTATCTCAATAATCTATTCACTTATGCTCCCATTTGAGCTAGGTATTTAAAGAAAAAATTCCTTCAAAGATAGGGTATGTAAACTGGGAATCAAGGGAAAAAACTGGGCATCCAAACAATATTTCCAACAATATTTATCTTGCAAACTTTATCTTGGACATATGTAGTCTCCCCCTGTATTTTACATCAATGACAATGATATTTCCAACAATCTCCTCCTTTATTATTGATGAAAACCCCTAGTTGATTATGTAACAATATGGTAGTGCTCCCTGACCTTTAATTGGGCATTCACCTCAGTCTCCCCTATCTTTTACATCAATGACAACACAATATTCAATGCCATACATCTATGTGACGACACTTATTTGTAGGCTTTATGAAGAGAACGATTATGTGCACTTTAAGGATGCATGGCTACCTCTAGTTTTTACAATTACAACTACAAGAAGTGTTTTCAATTGCATTCAATTCTCTTCCATTTCTTAAATAGGGCCATCAAGAGGGCACAAAAAGGCCAAATCTAAAATTGAAGTTTTACCTACGGTTTACATGACCTCTTATATAATGGACATTATATTTGATACCAACCCTTTTGCTAGGTTAAGTTGGAGTTGGCACGTGGCATAGACACATGTCCATGTCCTTTGCTAAGAAATGTTGCAAAACACATAAGAATAATTATGCCTAGTTGTATGACCATTTCCTTGCACCCTACAAACTAATTTTTTGTAAGGAATGTGTTAAGCTTAGTATGGAAGCAATTAGATTAATAAGAAGTATTGGGAACTAGTACTTGTGTAAGGATTATACCTATTCGAGAATATATGAGGCAACTGCTCCTTCCCATCTTCTACCCAAGTATGTTGCAAATTGTTAATCTCATACGAGATATCTACTAAACAATTTTATAGAGTTTAATTCTCCAATAGCATATGATGCAACAAAATTAACCTTCATCCTTTGTAATATGTACATTGACCATTATGGTCTACTGAATTCCAAGCAAGCTAGGCAAGAAGCAAGTGTTGTAACAACCATGGTGAAAATTCCATGTAAAAATATATAAGACCATGGTTGATGGGACACGTATTCCAAGCTAGTTGTTGGTAAGACATCCTAGGGGGTGTTCATTTGGTTGTTTATGGCTAAGGATATTGGCAAAGGCAATGAATAAGGATTTGGAAAGGCAAAATGGCATTTTGGCACATTTATTTATGAAAATAAAGGAAATTGGGAGAAAAAGGAGGTGAAAGGTCACATGTTGCATGTGAGGAGGAAATTGAAGGAAAATAATGGAAAATGAAGAAAATAGAGGCCCCATTCAAAAAAAGGCTTCTAAGGATCAGTGAGCAAGGCTTGGTCAATGTAACCTTTTGTCAGTTGAGTTTTGGAACTCTATCATTATTCTCTCTCTCTCTCTCTCACTCTTGGATACTTAGAGTTTCTTAGAACGCTTTGGCATTGAAGCAAGAAAGGAAAAGAAGGCAAGAGAAAGAAAATATCAAGCAGGGAAAGGCAGGATCAAGCAACTACAACAAGCTTCATTGTAGGTATCAACTTGCATGTGTATTTTCCTTGCTAGATTTGGCATGTATGGTATTGCATGTGGTTATTTTCTATCATGGCATGGGTTTTTTCGGGTGTAATAATGTTTTCATCCTAGCCTTGCCATTTCCAGATAACCATGGTGTGATGGGGTTCTCATGTTTAGGTTGAGATGGATTGCCGAATGGACTTGAAGATGAGTGGGGTGGATTTTTGAATGATAGATCACATGGCCTAGTGGTCCCTGAACCAGACTATGGATTGTGGTAAAGCCACTGGCCTAGTGACCCCTGAGCCAGACTGTGGGTTGCGATAAAGCTAGGATTGTGTTGCCTTGGTGGGCCTAGGAATCCTTTCCTGTGAATGGCATGACATACGGTAAATCCAAGAGGTGGTTTGCTCTCTGTTGGGCCTAGTAATCTTGAGTTTGGGATATGTGGTAAAGCTTGGAGAGTGGGTCTTGGTTTAGGTCCTAGTGATCCGGATTTGTATTGTGATAAAGCTTAAGAGACTAGGAGAAAGCAAAATTTCTCACAGTGTAGGTGGAGAAATACGGTGGCATCCATGTTTGTTTGGCCTAGTGATTGGGTTGAGATCATGATAAAGCTTGTTATGATGTGTTCATTATGTTGGCCTAGTGATCCAGGATGGATTACGGTAAAGCTTGGTCTTTATTAATGAGAGTGAGGTGGTTTAGCCTCGGTATGTCCTAGTTGAGTTCTTTTGGTTTGAGTCCCACATTCATGTTTGAAATATGGCATGGGGGTGATTGGTTGAAGAGATACTTGGCTCAACCAACCTATGGTTAGGTAGAACATGGTAGTCCCATCTCCAGTTGGTTCATTGCATTCATTAACGAGAAATTCATTCCCTTGATTTTCATGTGCAAATGTATTGATGTATATGTGGATTTTGATGGTTGATATTTTTATGGTATTTTTGTTCCTATTATGTTGGTTATATGTATATTTTATGACAACAACTGTGTATGGTTCTCAGAATGTTTTTACTTGTATATGAATGGATAATGTGTCAATGACCTAATAGAGGATAATGCAAAAATTGACATGAGGGAACAATGGTTCATACCGATCCTTAGATAAGTATGAGATCCCTACACTTAATTCTGTTGTTTACACATGTTGGTTAAATGTTAATGACATATTTGACGAAATCCCTGTCATGGCTAGTAGGGGTCTAGTTATGGTCTTGTTCAAATTATTGTTTTTGCATCATTGTTTCCCTGTGCTTTTACTGATTTCAAGCTATCACGCCATTATGGGCAGTGTCCTGGGCTCTAGGCCTGAAAAAGTGGCTTAAATCCAAGGGTTGCTGGCACAAACTAGCAATTTTGGTCTCTAGCCACTGGCAGGCAATCCTGTGAGAGAGAATTAAGGTTGTTAGTCGCTCCCTTGCCCATATCATGAGAGCAAATATGGCCTAAGAGATCCAGAAGAACAGTAGGACCCAGGGACAGGCTGCCTGAGTAGCTGACATGTCTCCTAAGGGTTTTGTTGCTAATGTTGGATGACTGTGTTTGATGTTTCGTCGACTCCACTTCCTTAAGGTCACATAGGTGGTTGAATATGATCATAGTAGCCTCTCATCTCATGTTTACCCCAGTTGGCATGGTTACTTGAGTATATTGGGAGGAGGGTATTACAGAGTGGTATCAGAGCATGGTTCAACCCTCAGAATGGATGGGCAGTGTGTGTTGGTCATGCATGTATGTTAGTTGCATGTGTGTCTTTTACACTTGCATTCCATGTGCTTGTTGCATTTGCATTATATTGATCATGGTTGTAGTGATGTCGCCATGTGGAGGTTGAAAGTGTTGTCGCTGAGTATGTCGTCATGAGTGTATGGTTGTATATGCAATTTTTATGCACATCAGTGTTCACGTGTTATCAAGTGCACGTGATGTGGTTGTTGTTGTCATGCATGAGATCATGATTTGTGTAGTTGACATGGTCATGCATTGATGATTGGACTCTAGCTAGAATGATGTGTATATGGTTTTGTACTCATGTGTTATATGTCTATATGTAGTTGTTATGAATGTATGGTATTGGTTATAGTTATGCATGAATAGTAGGTCAAAAATGCCTTATGAAGTCATTGTATGCAAATTTATGTCATCATGGTGCTATTGATTGTTATGATGCTAATGTGTTGGTTGAGATAGAACAAGAGATGTAGATCATTAAAGTGAAGTTGCAACATTGGACCTCGAGGCAAGAGCAGATCATCATACATGTATTGTATGTTGGGCATGCAGGTGTGTAAGTTAAGGATTGTCATATGCATTAGGTTTATGTAGATGTCTTTTGATGTTATGGTTACATTCATGATAGATGTTAGTTGATTAGTGTAGTTATATGCACATGTGTGTGATAGTCAAGAATGATAGTAACATGTAGTTGTATGAATTTCTATTGTTGTTTTATATTATATAACATGATGATTATGTTATATGTTTATGATGAGTATGTTGTAGGTTAACTTGTTGTTGTTATAAGACAATTAGCTTGATGATTAGGTTATATGTTGTCAATGAGCATGATACATATCTTATGGTTGTTATATGCTAGTAACTCGATGATTAGTGTTATTTCATTAAGATCTTGACGTCATATGTATCATGCTAAATTGGATTGGTATATGCAGATGGTCAGGGTTACGACATTCAAGTATGAGTCAACTTATTGTGTTGCATTGTGTGTTACTAATTTGGACTGATCGTGCATATGTGATTGCTATGCATGAATGATAAATGCTTATGAGTTTATGATGTGAACATGTTAGTTAGTTAGTTAGTGTTATGGGTATCATGATCTTATTTATGTTTGATTTGACATGTTGTAAAGTTATATCTTGCTAACTAGATTGATTGTGCGGACAAGATAGCCTCCCTTGAGATACATTAAGGTACGAGCTTTCTTGTGTCGTCTATTTGGTGTTTGAGTGCTTAGTGTCTATTATGTTGTCTAGTTGATTTATTTAACACGGTATGCTTGCAAGTTGGTTGAATGTTTGATGAATTGCATAATATGAGTACATGTTTATAAGGTATTTTGTCAAAATGATCTTGTTTTAAGAGGATTGTACTAACACATATGTGTTGAGACAGTTGATATTTACTTGAGTATAGTAGGCGACAGTTGTAGCATTGTGTCTAAGGACTATGAGTTGACTATGAACTATGACATGATTGATTGTTAGTCTTGGTAAAGGTTGATTTCAAATTCATAGATATGATTGTCTTGATATTTGGAACATGTGATTGACATGTGTGAGCAATTGCAGGGTAACATGTTAGGTATTAGCGTGACAAGGTAACACTTGATGTGTTTATGTAACTAACAGTTAGGTGATGTGACAGTACATAGTAAGCCTTGATTGCAACAAGGTAAAAAGGGTAAGCAAGGAATTGGACGAGAATTCCTTTGGTTATGTTTGAAAACCCTAATTCCAAACAAATGAGTGCCTTGCATAAAGGAAGTCTCCTTAACCTTGATTTTGTCTGACATTATGTGGATACATGTTATAGTCATGAACATGTACTTGATAGGTATATTAGCTAGTCTCTAGTTACAGGTGGATTTGTCAAGGGGATTGGACTCACTTGAGAGATGACATGGACGTGTTCAGCTACAAGGCAACATGAATGCCACAACAAGGTAAGGTATCTGGTGTATTGTTATGTTTATTTATGCACTGAGAGTTATGTGTTTATGGCGGTATGATGCAGGGGATTTCATGGCAAGAGACTGCCATGAAATATTGAAGAAGGCTTGGGTTAAGCTTTCCCCAGGAACCATAGGGATTGAGTCATGGTGTCTATTGATTGCTTTTGGTCTTTTGGTGATTTGTTGTGCTTGATTGCAGTTTTGTTTGCGTCTTCTGCATGGCCATGCCACTTTGTATGTGGTGTCATATTGTTGATTGGTTTGCCATGGTTTTTCCCTCTCTTGTTTCTTGTCTTGCCTTTTATGTTTGGAGTCTTGGGATTTGGTTGGGAAAAAGGAAAATTAATGGAGCTCAGGAAGAGTTGTGTGGTACCCAACATGTAATGTGAGATTCAGATGAAGCTTTGTGCATGAGAAGCGAGCACAAGGTAAGACTATGACAATCAATTAGATTGGTTTGGTCCATTGGTGTAAATGGACAATGGCAGTATAGTCATGACAAATATATGAGGTCAATATCATATCAATATGAATTTATATTTTATGCTTGTAGCATGACTATGCTTATGTTATGGACAGGTTATACCGAGGGATACAATAGTGAAATCAAAGCAGTGTGGTTTGCAACATACTAGGACAAGAATGGATAAGACACTGGAAGCAGGTTTTCTTGGTAGAGTCAGTGTGATTTTGGATGTGTGGTACTATTGTTGTGCATATGTTGTACATGTTGTGTGCATGCGATGTGTTGTATATTTAGTGTGTGTACTTGTTGTTTATGCAATGTTATGTACAAGGTGTTAGTACAGATAATGTTGTATGAATGTTGCATATTCAATGTTGGGTATAGATGGTGCTATGTACATGTTGGATATACAATGTTGTATATATATTGTAATGTGTGCATGATGGATATGCGGTGTTGTATGCATATGGTGCTCTTTGTGTGTGGGATATGCGGTGCTGTGTACAGATGATGTTATGTACGTGTTGGATATGCAGTGTTATGTCCATGTTGTGTTGCGTGCATGTTGTACATGTGGTGCTATGTACATATGGTATGATGTCCCTGATTGTACAAGTAGTGTTGTGTGCATGTGGTGTTGTGTACATGTTGTACAAGTGGCTTGTGTGTAGGTGGTGTTGTGTAAATGTCATGCATGTGGCATTGTGTACATGTGGTGTCACGTACATGTCATGTGTGTGGTATTGTGTACATGTGGTATTGTGTACACGTTGTACAGTGGTGCAATGTACATATGGCGTTGTGTACACGTTGTGCAAGTGGTGTCGTGTACATGTGATGTTGTGTAGGTGGTGCTTGGTACACGTGGCATTGGCATATGTGTGGGATTGAGTGCATGTCGTACATGCTAAGTTGAGGGCACATGGTACTAGGTATGTGCATTGTGTAGGTGCATGTATTGTGTGGCGTTGTACATCAGGTATAGATGTATGAGTTGTGTTGTATACCATGTATATATGTATGCAATGTGTGTTGTTGCACGTTATGTGCATATGTATGCCTTGTGATGTACATTGTGTACGTATACGTGTTGTGTTGCATCGAACAACGAACGTAGGAGTATGTATTGTGTTGTGTTGTACACTGGGTGTAGGTGTATGTGTTGTATGTCAGGGGTAGATGCATGTATTGCATGGTGTGGTATGTTGTGTGTGGTTGTATGTGTGGGGTGTACACTGTGTGTGTGTGCACATGGTTGAGGAGAAGGCATTGAATGTTTGCTTGGTGTGGCAACTGATCCGGTGTGTGTACAGAAAGAACAAAGGCAAAAGTAAGGATCGATGAAGGAGAAGTATCGGTATTTTATTTTAGTTTTATTATGCATGCAATTTATCATAGTGGTTTATGATGGTTACATGTGATTTATGAAGTTGATCTATGATGGTTGTGTTTTGAGCTAACCTAATGAGATATTTTTATACATGTTGATTTGGTCAAATATGATAGTTTGACTTGTTGTGACAGGAAGCGAACAAGATTTCAAATGTACCTTATTGACAAGCTACTAATGAGGTTGTTGGACACAGGTTGTCATTGATGTCAATATGGCAATATTCAAGGAAGCAGACAGAGCCATTAGAGGAGCAATATATATATATGCAGGGTTAAAGGAGTAGAGAATATATATATGAATAGGCAAATGCATTATCAGAGGCCATAGCATACATATTACAAATACATTATCAAAGGTGGAGCAGTTTATTATATCGGTGGGTTCTATTAAGTGTCACCCTCGAAACCTCCGATTGCGATAATGTACGCGGACCCGATGTGTAATTGTGGTATGGTTAAATGTTTTATCGCATCCGTCCATCGCAACAATACATCAAGGAATTACACTCTCCCGAGCGCCGATTGCGATATATACACATGGACCTGAAGGGTATATAAATATAATTTAATATCATATCGCATTCGCAAGAGTGGACCCGATGCTGCGACTGCGACTGTTGATATGTTGCGAGTGTCGATAGCGATTACCGCATCAGGAATTCGGAGCAAAGTCATACAATGGTAAGCAGCCCCTTTGTGATCGCCGATAGCGATGAAAGCTGCGAACCTGGCAAGCATATCAATCATGGTTCAATGCTTATTGCATCCGTCACAATTGCATATGTTATAAAGCCTTGCCACACCCAAGCGCCAATTGCGATGAACGTTGCAGACCTGATACAATTTAGATGCAGGTGTAATATTGCTTGAAGTCTGCCCCTTCAGTCTTTTTGACTGTTTTTGCTCATATTTCCTATGTAAATGAATTTTTGGCCTACGCGGTGTTTGTAGGCCGAAATACACTACAGAATGCTCCCGATAGTTTTAGAAGGTTGAACATCAAGTAAATGGGGTGATTCATGGCGAAATAGATTGCGATTGGACATGGCTATCCGTTAAATGAAGCTGAACTTTGTGCATGCCCACAATCACTGTTAAAGGAGCGTTGTTACAGTCGTAACCAGTGAGATGTGTTCCCCGTGGATTATTTGGCTCCTTTTCCCCTTGAACGTGTCCCGTGAAGCATTGGTTAATTCGAGCGCAGAGGAAGCTAAAGTGAATGGAGGAGGGAAGCCAGAAGGTCGAGCGAGTGTTGAGGAAGCCAAAGCTCAAGCGAGCGAGGAGGAAGCCAAAGAGCCAGCGAATAAGCGGAAACGAATGGACAAAGTCATGAGAATGTTAAAAAAAAAAACGGTTGGTACTGTTGTTGTGATGAAGAATCTGAGTGTGAGATAGTGGAAGCAGCAGAGGCAAAAGAGGCAGCAAAAAGTAGTAGAGGCAGCAGAAGTAGCAGAGGCAGGAGAGTAGGAGTGAGAGAACCTCAGCTGAACAGAGTGCAACAACATACCAGTGTATACCAAGGTTGGGTTGGAGCCCAAGAGGTTGGAGCCTCATAACTGAATAGGACTAAAGTCATTAGGAGTAGGTGCTCCTAAGTGCAGAACCACTGCAAAATAGATTTGGTGCTCTAGAGGTTGGAGCCTCACTGAAGTCCAAGTTGGAGCTTGGCAACTATTCACAATCAAATTTATACTTATATTGTATTTTTTCATTGCACTATCTTGAGTTTTAATATAAGCATTTATTCCAGTGGTTGATTTCTATGTTCTATGTATACATATACATATATATGCTTTTGGCAATCACTAGAACAATAAAAAAGATTGTAAGAAATATTGATTCACCCCCCTCTCAGTATTTCCAACAATTGGTATCAGAGCCGGCTTCTTCATATTAGCCTAATAGCTTGAATAAGGATCCGCAACCATGATGAGAAATCACGAAGCATCAGGAAGACCTCCTTTGTTCGATGGCACTAACTTTGGTTTCTGGAAGAAAAGAATGACCTACTACTTAATGTCCCTTAGACCTGAAGTCTGGCATTTTGTTCAAAATGAATACAAAACGACTACCACTCTTCCAACAGACCAAGACGAGAGGAAAGCCTACATCGCAAATGCAAAGGCCATGAACTCCATCACTAGTGGAATCACTAAATCTGAGTTTACAAAAATCATGCATTGTACATCTACCAAAGAAATGTGGGAGAAGCTAGTTAGCTTGTACGATGGAGACTCAAAAGTAAAAAAGGAAAAGCTTCAAACTCACTGAAGACAATTTGAAAGTTTGAGGATGGAATATGAAGAAGACATTGCAGCATACCTCCTCCGAGTAGCTGAAGTGGTAAATTCCCTGAAAGGATTGGATGAAAAACTTGAAGAAAGTATCATTGTTCAAAAGGTATTAAGGTCTCTTCCAGACAGATTTGACTCCAAAATAAGTGCTATAGAAGAAGCAAAGGATCTAGATACCCTCAAAATGGATGAACTCCATGGAATTCTCACTGCCTATGAAATGAGGAAAGGTGGCCCAAGCTCCAAAGATGCAGCATTCAAGGCCTCAAAGTCAAAGAAGGGGAAAGAAAGGAATGATTGTAGTGATGAGTCAGATGTGAAATCCGAATTGGCTCAATTTGTACGAAAGCTGAAGAGAGGATCTAAGCTTAAAGGAAAGTACCCTCTTATCTGTTTTAAATGTGGTAAAATAGGTCATTATGCAGCAAAATGTCCTCATAAACATGACAGTGATGATGAAGGAAATTCTAAAAGAATGGAACATAGAAAGAAAGGGTTCAATAAGAAAAACTTCTTCTCCAAGCAAGATGAGTCTGATGAGGATGAGTCTATGGTCATCTAAAAGAAATCAGATGAGGAAAGTGATCATGATGAAAGCCAAGAAGAATTATTCATGGCACTCACAGATGATAATGACTCAAGGCTGGAAGGAAATGTAGATGAACTGTTAATAAGTGCCATTGAAGACAATGAGAAGCTACAGAACAAAATCATTTCTCTCAAAGTGGAAAACGAGGAAATAAGAAGGAGAGAAGACCTCTTGGAAGCAAAGCTTAAAGAAAAAGAAGAGACTTGTGAAGAACACGAGCCCGAAATAGTGTCTCTGAGAAAGGAGTTGGAGCAAATTAAAAAGGGCTGTAAAAGCTCTCAAATACTTGAGACTATTCTAAAAAATCAAAAACCTCAACATGACAAGTCTGGAA
>APFE030812130.1:0-19222 GCA_000404065.3 Pinus taeda | reverse complement strand
AAACCCCCCCCCCCCCATTCACAGTGTGTCTTTTGATAAGAAAATGGAGAAGATAAAACAAAATATTGTTGAAATGGAGAAATTGCCATAGAATGAGGAAGAAGAAAATAAAAGTGTAGAAGAATAAAGAATCAAGTAAGAGGAGGAATTGAGGACAAGAGTCAAATAAGAAAGATAAAGAAAGAGGAAGGTGAAATACACCTGGTTGAAATTGAGAAAGGTAAAAAAAGAACGTGAACATAAGCTACAAGTTGAGACAAAAAGAATCACAAAGGGAGAAGAACAAAAACTAAAATAAGAATCTAGAAATCAAGAAAAGGCTAGACTATAAAGAGGATCTTAAAAAGAAATAGTAACAAGAAAAAGATTAAGGAATTGACATAGGTAGTATAGAAAATACTCAAGAAAAACAACCACTTGACTAAAACCCCAATTAGACACAACAAGGGTGTAGTTAAGGGAAAATGGATTAAAGACACAACTACAAATATGCAACAAGTAATTACACCAAGAAGCATGAAAACATCTTATCTTGGGGTGAACATAACATTCTAGACCATGTGGAGGATGTGGTTGACCTTGAGTTGATAGCTTATAACAAAAGAAGGCAAGCCATAGTGTAACAAACATGGAAGAGGAAAATAAGTGATCTTGACAACACTATTATGTATACCACAAATTGAAAGTCATTAACACAAAGGGGACAAGATTAAATGATCTACTTTTGTTGGCTTGGTTATATCCCATGCAAAAAATTATAAGGCTATATTAGAAGTAGCTAATGCCAAAAAATTGGAGAGAAAATATCTTTGCTTGAAAATGAAGTAAATTACTATAAAATAACATAGGGATTAATATATATATTTGTTGAGCAAGTCAAAGAAAAGGACCAAATAAATAAAATGACTTTTACTCACAAGCATGCAAACCTTAGGAGTTGAGTATGCAATTATATATTTTGTATAAAGAAAATCTAATTTAAAAAGAGCAACAAGGGAAGATTCAAGGTCAGATGGATTTTAATAAACAATTGTAAAAAGTCAAGGACAGTAGGGATTGTTAAAAAAAAGGTTGAGTAAATCTAAGTTGTATGAGATAGAGCAAGATACACGCTACCAGGGTAAGAATACACATGGATCACAAAAGGAGATAGAAAATGAACTGCTAGCATGTATCGAGATTTTGGACTGCATAGAGGACATCACTACATAGTACAAGTTAGATTCAATAGCATGATTGGTAGGTTTGAAGCATAGTGGTTATAGAGAAAGAGCATCTTCAAAAGTGTCTCATAGATTAAGTGAGAAAGGCTACCTATGTAAAATGTTATTTTCCCGGAATGGAAAAGTATATTAAAAGATCTAATAGATTGTTGCCTATTTCAAAGTCCCCTAAAAAGCGACATATTTTCCGCCATTAAGAATTATGTAATAAATCTTTTGAAAAATGAGAAAAACATGCTTAAGAAAATAGTTAAGGACTCAACCTCAAGTTTAGCTGAGGTTTGAGTTAAAGTGGTTAGCATAACCAATTTTTGAATTATATAAATATCAAAGTCTAGTGAGTTATTTGCACTTTTGGGCTCTTGACAACTCATGAAATATATTGTATTATAACACTTTCTCCTACTCTTATTATTAAGAATCCATTCTCTTGCCAATAACATTTTTGCAAGAGGAGATCATTGGTGCAAAGTTGAATGCTATAAACTACTCTACGATTTTATTTTTAGCATATATGTTGTATAAGATCTTTCTCATTGTTTACAAGCTATCTTGATGGATTATTGAACTTCTTGCAAATAATTTCCTATAGTAATCTTCAAAATCAATATTCTATATAGGTTTATGTTTTTGTTATAGGAGGTTATATTGCATTATTTCAAGTTTATGTACAACTATATCTTAGAAATTAGAGAATTAAACAAGGTTTCTTTCTATTATTATGAGTGTGAACTCTCAAGCCAATGTTTTCTTGATTTAAAACATTCATAGATAACATTTATATTTTACAATTCTTTTATTTCCATAGCACTGAAAAGAAAAATAAATTGTACAATAAAGCTCATTGAAAGGTTATCAAGCCATTAATCGAAAGGATTATTCCACTCCAAATAGAGAAGAGTCTAATTGGGTCTCTCCACTAGGTTTAATCTCTATTGTTAATAATTGGGCATTTAGACCCATTAACATGTTGAAATGAAACCATAGAGAAAACAAGATAAACCCTAAAAGCTGCAAGTATTAGAAACGCATGGACCCCTTTCCTAACTAATATGTTTTTCTTTAAACCTAAAAAACCAATAGAGTCAATGAATTTGAGGGAATGTGCAGAACATGTTTCAAAAATGCATAACACAAACAAAATGACGGAAAAAAATTGTTGAAACACATCGTGGCATTAAAAACTAGCTAATGGGTAAGTGTGTATGTAACATCCCTTTTTAAGGCCCAAATTTTGTAATTGTAATTAAGACTAATAGTATTGGAAATAACGAACATGAATATCTCGATAAACTTTATTCGATGTATATATATATATATATATTATTATATATATATATATATATATATATATATATATATATATATATATATATATATATATATATTATATATATATATTTATTATATATATATATATATATATATATATATATATAATATATATTATATATATATATATATTATATTATATATTATATATATATATATATATATATATATATATTATATATATATATATATATATATATATATTGCTAAATCTAAATAAGGGAGAAGCCTACACGAATCCTGACACTTAAGAGGAAGCTCTACGGGGGAATTGGAAAGTTCTTTGTGTATGCTGAATTTAATGTCCAATTTTATTTTTTACTGAAATTTAGATTTGGTAGTTGAGCCACCAACCACCATTAGTTACAAGTAAGAGTGGGATTAGTAGAGGACTTCTCTATAGGTATGGGTAAGGAACCCATTTGGTGACTTTTGAATTAACCACATTAACTAAGGCAGGGACACAAAATTCTCATGCAAGTGGAGTGTGGTTAGATAAAAGGAGAGGAGATTGTTGATAGAGAGTGTGAGAGTGGTTGGGAATAAGGATAACAAAGAGAAGGGTGTGCATATGAACCAAAGACAATCCGTAAAAAGAGAAATAGAGCCACACATGTGTGTGGTGACTATGACTCTAAATAGAAGATAATAAAAAAAACCTTATGAGACGCAACAACCTGTGTGGAATTGTGATTTACCTATTTTGCAACAATGTTGTTGTACCACCAATTTTGCAACAATGTTGTTGTAACACCTCTCTTGCAACAATATCTTGATGTTCCATTGTTGTAACATCTCTACTGTAACATTGCCTTGCTATCACATTATTGCAATATCGCCTTGCTCTTACATTACTGCAACACCATTGTAGTAACACATATGCTACAACATTGCCTTGCTATTATGTTGTTACAACACTGTTTTTGTGGTTATGTTGCTGCAAACATGATGCTATTTATGTGCTTCATTTCTACTAAATTATTGTGAAGCATGACTTATGATGATTCCACATGTATCAACATGCTTGTGATGAATTGGTTGACTACCTATGTACATAAGTAATGATTGGTTGTGAAACCAAACAAAGGAGTACTGATTAGATGGGAAACCAAACAAATAAGTGATGATTGGATAAGGAGTCAAACCATCATGGTTGTTCAACATCTAAGGAATCATGGGGACTAGGATATGATTAAGGACACTGAATTGTTGCAATGGTTCAACCTTCTAACTATTGTTGAAGATCGATAGCTATGAGTAGGGAATAAAATCGATAAACAAGAAGAGATAAGGAGAAAGTAAAGCAACATAAAACCAAAGGAACTCATGAGACTTGGGTAAAAAGGAGCTCATGAAGCTAGGAAAAGATGGAACATGGGAGAGAGAACAATTGCTTTTGAGTATAGTTTGGAATAAATGGGGCACATGTTGAGGCTTAGCATGGAATAAAATTGTACTCAGATCTGTAAGAGCAATTTTTTTATGCATGTGAATAAGAATGAAATTTTGTTTTCATCTCTTGCCTTGTCTATTGTGAATTATTTCTCAATCCCTTGTTGTATGTGTTAATTTGAAAATTTTGTGACGCTAGCATGCAATTAAATATGCACTTTGTGCACAAATATTGGGTTCTTGTAGTGGTTGTGTACAAGTCCATAGACCCCTTTGTGTTAGGTAAACAATTGATCCAAGTGGATATTGGTGGCCACCCACCTATTCCACCTGGAACTCCAGTTGGTTTCTTCAATTTCCTTGTTTATAGCACAATTTACTATTTTTAGCTATTTTGCGGGTCTTGAACTTTAAAATTTGTTTTGATCCCCTAAACGAAGTTTTTTTAGGTCCAAAGCAAGCCCATGTCCATAGGAAAGGGCCTATCGCAAATGTTGTAGTACTTTGAGAGATATTTCAATGGTGTTAATACTTTGATTAGTACAAAGGAAAAATAGAAGCAATGGGGACAACCTTCAATCAATACTGACCATAGTTCCCCCAATATTTCTCATAAAAGCTCTTCAATTTCTAAAAGTCAAGCATAGGCAAATACATTCAAGGAGAAAAGGAGTTCAATATAAATTGTTGGTGGTGGAGGAGGTGAAGCCCCTCCAAGAAAATTGACTAAAAGACCTCATATTGTTTCTACTAGTTCAAAAAGAAAGATAAAAAGAAAAAGGGAGAGCTACCAAGGAATGCCGAGAAGAACAAATTGACTCTCAAACAATGGAGATCAATGTTGTTGTTGAAGTCCCTAGTTAGGTTGAAAAATAAATATTATAAAATAGAATGCTTCTCGAAGAACTCGCGACTCATGGCTTTATTATTTTTGAAGAGGAATCACTAACATTACATAGTGTTGGGTTTTATATGCATTCAAATAAATTACAAATTGGAAAGATCTATGTGAAAAAGAGGAAAGTAGTGCAACAATGGAATTATGACATTAACATTACAGAAATCAAAGGTTCATGAGTTTTAAAGTTTTGCCAAGAAATAGGGGATGCTCTTGAGTATTCCATAAATAAGCAAGAGAAGGAAATCATTACCTTAAAGATTTAATGAATTATAAATCACTTTATGTCCAAGACCATTATTTGCATAACCATTGAATACATTGAGACCCATTGAAGAATTTTTTGAACCAAGTGCAAAAATGAAAAGAGAATTAGGTTTGCAATTGAGAATCATTAAATGCGTGGTTGAAAATATTAATAAAATACTTGTTATAATCTTGCAGTCACAATAACTAATAGAGGGTGCACTTATTATTGCTTCCAAAATTACTTCTTATAAAGATTTTTTACAAAAATATTTGCAAGCTAATGAGTATTTTGTTAAATATGCTTTAAGTTCTTTTATTGCTCTAGTCTCTGATATGAATGAAATTCAAAACAAAGAACATAAATTGTCCTTAAAGGCATAGCTCAAAACACATGAAGGCTTGCTTGAAGAGAGAATTAAATCTCTCAAATTATTTATTATTGATTGTGACAACTTTGTTATATGACAAACTTAGGTATTCTTTAGACCTGTTGACAAGGCAAAGGAACTAGATGGCCCACAAATGGTGGTGGATGCCGCACAAACCAAATAATAATGAAAGAAAACATAGATGAAATATGCATCTCTTGGGCCAAAATATTTAAAACAACTACAAAATTTTCAAAAGGAGGTAATTAAAATGGTCAATAAGAACGCTGACTAAGAAAACATGTTACATCAACTAAGGGTTGAATCAAATGAAGTCAAAGATGAATTCTATAATATATGAGTTAAGCATAAAGTAATTGTAGCATTGTTTTTAGACTTCAACAAGAAATGGTTAAAAAGTGCTATACAGAAGATACTTGATGGCTAGTTGATTTCAATAGCACAAAGATAGTTGAAGCAATTAGATTTTCTTCCAAGGGCACAACACTAAATAGAAATTTCATTTGGTGGAGAAAGGGAGAGAGGTTTTGTTTTCTAGCATTGGAGTAACAGATCCCTTAATCGAGTCCTCCCATGCCTTTTTCTTAGTCTACATTCATTTACCTTTTGTTTTAGAGTTAGTCTAAACCTAAAGATTGTTTTTACTACATTCTCCTCATCTTTCTAGGCCTTTCCATGTACGCAGACCACTGGAACCCCATTCAAGTCCATTTGGATGAACATATTTTTATTTCCTAAACATTTATAGTCTTATTATCTTTGTCTATCAAAGGTTCATAAACAACTCTTTGGAATTCATATCTATTGCAATCTCAAGACTTTGATTTGAAGCAAGGGATTTATAGTGTGTGTTTCCTTTTCATCCTATTAACATCAATGGAAATATCATGCTAACTTCTCTGTGAATGTGGTTTGTTTTCTTTCATCTTACTCGATGATATGGTTTGTTCTATTTATTGTTATGTTAGAAACAAACATCTTAATTTCACTCTTTTTTATTTACAACCTTACATTGTAAATGTCATTGTGAACTTATATTTAATCTTTTACTTTATGTATCATTATTTTTTTTATTCTTTTTTAGAAGAAGAGTACTCCCTATATAAAATTAGGAATATAAGTCTTTACCTTAAATGTTATCTTTATGACTTTAGCTAGTTTTAATGATTAACTTTGGCTATACCTCATACCTAAAGAAAAACTTTTGACATCCTCCATAAGAAGAGTATAGTAATTTAGTAAGATGTTATGCTTGAAATATGTTTAATAGCATTCACATAAAAGGTCTTGAATGATGTATCAAAAGCGACCCTTGCAAATAACCATAAGTCAATACACAAAAATACATGATTGCAAGGAGAAATTGACAAGCTTGTTGCTAACCAAGATAAGAAATTTTCTTGCCTCAATAATCATAGAGTAGCATTGATCACACAAATTAAGGATCTTAGAGATGTTGAAGAAGACCCTCATGAAGTGAATATCCTTTGATGAAAATTAGAATCATAGGTCAATAAGATGGAAGAATTCAAAAACAATTATGAGCATTAGAGAAAAAATTCATGGCTTGCAAGTAAAATGCTAAAGTGTTGATTTAATATGATGTTGTAGTCTATCATGATCAAGAATCACAAGAGAAGAAGAATGCCAATCAACATTTGACAATATCTTGTGAGATAAAGATACATAAATAATTCTCTAGAGGATCTTTATGAAACCTGCTTGTGGAAATAAAAAATTTAAAACATAAGGATATACCATTTCTGAAAGTAGATAAAGAGACTTCCATAGATGTGAGTGAATAAAGGAAGCCTTTAGAAGTTAAGGCGATAAATAAAGAAACCTTGAGAAATCTAATCAATGTTTTTATTACATATTGAAACATCCAAAAATTAATACATCTCAAAGTAAAACAAAAAAACAAAACAATACTCTGATCATGTTTTGCAAATTTATGTGATGTGGTTTTTGAGATTCAGTACTCGGATATTCCACAATTTTCATTTTTGCACTGTCTACGTTTCGAGTCTAGAACAAGACTCATCCTCAGGACTTGATTGACAAAGAAGTGAAGTGTTGGTTATAAATATGTTTTTAAAGAATTTTCCGGACAGCCGACTTAGTTTAATTCAATTTTAATTATTTATTGTATTTTATTTAATTATTTAATAAGTCTGATGATGCTGCGTTGATGTGTTATCTTATTATATATTATATGTCTTTAATATTCATGTTATTAAAGTCTATAAATTTATAAAATTAATCTATTTGAAATAATATTATAATTAGTTTATTATTAATTTGTTATGACTATGTTTATTATATTATTAAATAGGTTTTAAGATTTAATTGTTTTATTATAATGGTCCGTTGTTTATGGTATCAAATTAATCAATTTAAAATTGTTATATGTGAGGTTATGTTGTATAATGTTAATTTAAATTTAAATTTTGGTTTGCTTTAAAAATTTTAATTTATTAGAGATAATATTATAATTAGTTTCTTATTAATTCATTTTGATTATGCTTAAAATTTTTGTTATATTATTCAAATAGGTATAAGATTCAATAGCTTAATTTTTATTCTCAATGGTAGGTTATCTAAGGTAATAAATGAATCCATATTTAGTTTTTTAGTTTTTTTATTTTATTTATATATATATATATATATATATATATAAGTATAATATATATATATATTTTTTTATTTATTTTTTATTATATTTTTTTTATGTAAGGGCATGTTGTACCAATGTTAACAATGATTGATTTAAAGAAGGGTGAAGAATATGTTATAAGAAACGAGAGCCACCTGGTTTAAGGGAAAGGGAAGGGCTTGATGTAAGAAGGGGGCTTTCTATTCATTGGGTTGAAGAATAGAGATTCAGTTTCTGCTAATTTCTAGGCCTCCATCCCTATTAAGGTTATGAGGATGTTTTATGATTTCAATTGCCTCCCGGACCTTGCGTTTAAAATAATGTTTCTCGTTGGCAATGATCTTTGTGTCTTCGAGGCATATGTGGTGGTTTGTCTTCCTCGCATGCCCAGCTAAGGCTGAGGAATGAGTCCTTTCATTACGAATGTCAGTACCATGCTCTTTGAGCCTGATTTTTACCGACCTGCCAGTTTCACCTATATAGTGCTCTCCGTAAGAGCAGCTGATCATGTACACACCTTTTTGCTGGAGGTGTTCCGGGCTGTCTTTGACAGATTTCATTTTTTGCTTAATTGTTGTCATGGGTTTAAATGAGGTTTTAATATCTTTCCTTATGAGAACTTTGGCTAGCTTCTCAGTGACACCTTATTATTATTATTATTATTATTATTCTTATTTGTGTCATAGATACAAATGAAGCTTTATGACTATATGAACCACATTTACTAAAATAATTATTGTTAATTAAGAGTATTATTGTAAATAAATATGTTTCGGAATAATCACATCATTAGGATTTGGTAACCAATATGGTTTATCCCCAGGAAAAAGTGAAAGAAATCGTACAATCTTCAAGAATAAATAGTAATGAATAATATTATATTATAATGAATATTACTACTATTGTTATGGTAATATGATTATTAAATATAATTTTTTAACTAAGTAAATAAGAGAATTGAATAAAATAAAAGTAATTAATATTATTTAATATATTTAAATATAATAATCATAATTATAATATGTTTGTTTATTTATAAGTTATTAATAATAAAAAATAGTTAGCTTTTAATCAAATAAATATAATAATTATTAATGTGGTTGATATAATCTAACCATATTGATAAATATGGTTGTAGATATGTTTCATGATGATGATGATGATGATGGTTAACGTCCACTGAGACCAAACTTTGGTCTATCAGACCTAAAGAAACAAATTATTTAGTTTGATTTATGATTTTATTCCTATGCTCAAAAAGTTTGGAGAGAAGCCTCCCAAACTCACTATAATTTTGACATTGTAAAAGGCTAGCAAGGTCAGTATTGCGACAAAGATTATAAAACTGAGATTTAAAGTGGTTGTATGCGGGGCACTCTAAGGGGAAGTGGTTTTCATCCTCAATGTTCCTATTCTCACAGAGATGGCAGATCATTTCCATCCATGTTGTTTTAGGAATTGCCCAACGACCTGTTTCACTATGGAGCTCATGAGAATTCGTTCTAATCTTTGCTATATTAATTTTATTCTTTGAGCTAACTAAAACAGAGAGATACTTTTGATCTTTTAGAGTGGGGTTGATGACCTTCTTATAATAACTTAATTTTCTTTTAGCTGCTAAATCTTTCTCACACCACATTTTTTCTTTGAACTTAGAAGTAACAATATATTCAATGTTATTAATGTTTTGCAATGCATCATTCTCGTTGATCTCCCAATGGTTTAACTAGGCCCTCGTGTCTTTATACCACCCCTGTTTGAGCCTTAGGTGGTTTTGGCTGGAATTTAAAGCTAGCTTAAGAAGTCTATGATCTCCCATGTTATTGAGCTTGTGCTTGTACAACAAAAGCCTAGTCATAACTAGGCTCTAGATAGGGAAAAGACCTACTTCTATAAGGAGAATAAGGTAGGATGTATTGCTTTTAATTTTTAAGTTATACTCCTATCAACATACATCAATGTAATTGTGCTAGTCTTTATACCATTAAATATAAATAGAAATCTAATCAAAACTTCAATCTAATCAAAACTTCTTAAACGGTGAATTACTTATAGTTAAAAAGAGAAAAAACAATATGACTACATTATTATACATGAGTATCCTTATTATGAGTTTATATTTTAATCACTAGACCAATAAACCATGCTTTCTAAATCCAATTGCTACCGCATGAACCTCAGCCTTTATTGGTCCTAAGCAGAATAGAATCACAACATTTTTTTAAATTATTCTATTTTGTTTTTTATTTAAATGTTGTCAAGAAATTTCAAGGCGATGTTTAAGAATATAACATTAATAATTGAATTCTACCCAACTTATTACTCAGCTTTCACAAATTCTTAAGAGTGTACTAACTTGATGAAATTAATGAAAAAATGGATGACCTTGGACTAATATCTTTTAAAATAATAATATATAAAATAAATGAATATGTAATATATTCCACATTTCACACACTTAATTGCACACGTAATTCACATCATGATCGGCCATGACCACCTTTCATCTGGTCGCTCCAGCATGCCGTGAGGAGCCGTGACGGAGCTCAATTGGTCCGAGAAAACACAAAAAATCGCTGGCCTAGGGGTCTCTACATAGGTACTGTACCCATAACTTTGATAAGATAGTTGGATATTACTTCCATAATTATGGAAGTTAGTAGTTCCATTATCAAATCGTTTTCATTAGTTATTTCATGGAAAATTGATAATTTTGGATATTTTAAATATTTGGCTGATCTAAATAATTTGTTGGCAGGGATTATTTCCAAAATTAAGATTGTTACCATATTTCTCTTTATCAAATCTTTTTCATTAGTTATTTCATGGAAAATTGATAATTTTGGATATTTTAAATATTTGGCTGATCTAAATAATTTGTTGGCAGGGATTATTTCCAAAATTAAGATGGTTACCATATTTCTTTTTATCGATAATTGTTAAACAACTTACATTAAAAATATAATTACAATTATTTTAAATCATATTTAAATGGGCATTTTGGTCATTAACCTAACTAATTGCAATATTTATGAGAAATTAAAAGTTTGAGTGTTACACTAAGTTAGAAATATAAAGAAAGTTAGAAATATAAAGAACTAATAAAAAAATCTAAACAAATAAGCTAAAAAGAAAAACCTCAGCAAGGGTTATCCTTCACAGAATTCAATGGGGAAAAATGACACCATCCTTCGAAGCATTCAATGAGGGAAAAATGACACCATACAGAAGATAACGTTACGACAACATTGAAGCAAATGCTAGTGAGCATAGATACCTTGGAGAAAGTTGAAGAAACCTTTCGAGGGGTGAAGGAATGTAGTGGAGCAAGAAGTTGAATTATTTTCTTAGTGTGAGGAGGATGGTGATGCTAAAATCATTTGTGCATCTAACAATGGAGAATGGTAATGAGCCCAATGTATTTAAATAATTTATTTTATGCTTGTTAATGTGTAATTGTAGTTTTGAAGACCAAAGGAAAAATATGGTTGTTGCAATTGAAGAAGATATTAGTGAGTGAGATTACTTTAATATTCAAAGTAAATTTTATAAAAGATAAAAACTACGAATCATTGTTATTTTATGCTGGTTAATGTGTAATTGTAGTTTTGAAGACAAAAGGAACAATATGGTTGTTGGAATTGAAGAAGATATTAGTGAGTGAGATTACTTTAATATTCAAAGTAAACTTTATAAAAGATGAATACTATAAATTATTGTTATTTTATGCTTGTTGATGTGTAATTGTAGTTTTGAAGACAAAAGGAACAATATGGTTGTTGCAATTGAAGAAGATATTAGTGAATGAGATTACTTTAATATTCAAAGTAAACTTTATAAGAGATGAAAACTATAAACCACTGTTATTTTATGTTTGTTAATGTGTAATTGTAGTTTTGAAGACAAAAAGAACAATATGGTTGTTGCAATTGAAAAAGATATTAATGAGTGAGATTACTTTAATATTCAAGTAAACTTTATAAAAAAAAAACTATGAACCACTGTAAGAATGGAAGAGGAAAATGTTTTGTCACCGGTAGTGAAGAAAGAAGCAACCATATTGTCAAGGGATGAAAAAAATATGATCATGGAAATTGTGGTTTTATGTTTTAATTGTTGTGACAGTAAACCATGCTTTGTAAATCCCATTGCACCTGAGGAAACTCTGCCATTATTGGTCTTAACTACGACGCGGAAACTCGGCCATTATTGTTCTTAAATGCAACGCGGAAATGTGGAAATATAGAGTAGAGTAGAATGAAATCATTATTTTTTTTTAATTAAATTTTATTTTGTTTTAATTTCAAGTGTTAAATTCAGTTAAGTCCATAGCAAATTCTCCGAATATTCAGGAATCCGACAGACATGAATTGACCACATCCCTATCCCTTGGATACCAGAATATTGGGGAATCTGTAATAGACTTTAAAGATGGCCGTAAAAAACTCGTCACGTCAAAAAAAATTAGAAATCCTCCTTCCAGAGACGCTTAAGAATATAACCATAAAAATTGAATTTTGAACAACTTATGCTAAACTTTCACAAATTCATACAAGTGTATTACTTTGATCAAATTAATGGAAAAATGGATAATCCTGCCCTAATAATTTTTAAAAATAAATAAATAAATATAATATATTCCATATTTCGCACACTTATTGCAATGTAATAGAAATAATGTGCATTCACATCATGATCGACGAAGACCACCTTTCATTTGGTCGCCCCATTGGCTGCGTGGCGGGGCACATCTATTATTTTATTCTCCTCAAATTTTGTCCTTCTCATCAATTACCCATTAACCCGCTTCCGTCATTAGCCAAGCCTGGTTAATATATTGTTAACTAAAGTTGCCACTGCATGACTGAAATAGGTCCTGTCGTTACAGAGAAGACTTTGCTGGTGAATTCTCTGAGCGCGGTATCGTTGACTTCACAGAACTTGCAGTCCCATCCAGCAGGCTCGATCGCCTCATTACCCAGACCTGGAGCCCTGTCCTGAGACAAAGGGTTCTTCGATTCTTTCCAGTCCGCTACATAAGCCGACACCCTTCTCCTGAATTTGGCCTTGAATTCACTCCACGCCTGATATTTATAATGATTTATAACGGCCTCTGAGGATGCTAGGTGAATAGTCTCGTAACCAGGCTTCAGCTCAAAGTGGTGTATTACATTCAGTAACGAAGGAGAGAGCGCGTCTAGGAGGGCTATGGACTTGTGACGCTGCTCTAAATTTTCCCTGCACGTATATCCTTGAGTCACCCCTTCGAGAGGATGGCTTTTCAGATAGGAGGGGCCAAAGTTCCTGCAATTTATAGACACTTGCCCTACTCTTGGACCACCAGATGCTGAAGAGTTCGAATCGATCATTTGGGTTGTTTTATTCATAAGCAAAAGTCCAAGGGCATTAGAAGTAGAATTGGGCCATAATTGCTTTAACCATAGAGGACAGAAAACAAATTCATCGATGTCTGTGAACATAACCCAATGGCAGCTATCTCTGGCCTGCAAAGCACAGTGTGCAAATCCGGCTTCCTGTGTCTTAGCCCAAGGCCATGGATGGCGCCACACGTTATAGCCGCTATCTGCCATAGATTCTATTATTTCTTCCAAATTGTCGTTGCTGTTGTTGTCGTAGATGATGAATTTTTCCACTCCCAAGTATGAGTGATAAACAATCCACTCCTTGAGAAATTTCGCTCCATTAAATACCATAGTGCAGACGCATAGCTGCAGCTTTCTCGATTCTTTTTGTAATATGGGAAATATATCATCAGGATAGTAATATGTTACCGAAGGAAGTTGGAAACGGTTGTTCTTACGGATTGATCTGATAGTGACTTTGGCACCAACAAGCGCAGGACGGAGGCGTTTCTCCGGTTGCTTGCATCTGAAAATCTCCTGAGCAGACACCGTCACGGAAGTCTCCACCGTATTATTGAACACGCATCGAAGATTTCGGGGCTTGGTGTCATTGCGCTGGCTTCGATTGATTCCTTTGGCGAATAAAATCAGATCATCGCCATATTCATCACTCTGAACAACGCTCTCGTAAACCAGAGAATTCCACTTAATGGGACCAGGAGATACAGTCCCCGCCAAGAGGGGCAATATGTTCACGTCAGAACTGGCGAACGCAATTGTTCCATTCCCGCCCGCTTTCAACCGGAAATCAACCCTATCGAGATCTCCCAACGGGCATCTGATGGCCACTCGTCCCCCTAAATAATATATTCCCTTCGCCGGTGCGCTAAATTGGTCGGCGAAAACACAACGAAGCGTTGACTTAGGAGGGAATATATGGGTAGAATTTACAGACCTGAGTGGCAATGGCATCTGAATCAGCAACACCACCTCGTCCTCCGGAAGCATGACAACGTCTTGTATATACAGATTCGCGCTAATATTATTGACGTTATTGAGACCTGCCCGCGCTCCGATTCCTCCCTCGCCCACTAAATATAGAGACGCTCTCATGCTCCCATTTTCGGATGGGGTACCTAAAAATTCCCCTGCAAACCCCCAAAATAATAAAAATCGATGACTATAAATTATTTTTCTCCAAGAGAATCAACGTATTTTAAAGATTTACAGCCTTGGCCAAATAAAAACGAGATCCTACAAAATATCTGCAGTGTAAGACAATCCAAAAGAAAATAGGTAGAAGGAAATATTGACCTTTGTAGACCTGATAAGTTGTCAAGCCCAGAATTAGAACGCAGAGGAGAATGAAAAGAATCCTGTACGAAGGCATCTTAAACTTGAAAATTGAACTGATCCTTCTGATTTCTTTGCTGAGCATATCTTCTCAAAGATAAAGATTGCTTTTTTCAAAGGTTTCGCACTTTGATTTTAAGCGCGACTATAAGAGTCAGAGGCGGCAGCCATCTTAATGTAAAATCCATTGGAGTGGTTCATCAACGGTATCTTATATCATCATCGAGGTGGAATGAGAGTTGAGGATGATTTATCATTCACCAGGTTGGAATTTCAAAATAGAAGTAGGGCTGTTTTCACACTTTTCAATCACCAACGTAACTTGGAGTGGGGTTGAATAACTAATAACAATGATAATTAAGTGCGGGGTTGAATAACTAATAACAATGATAATTAAGTGTATAGAATAATTATAGTTGTTTTATTATTATTATTATTATTATTATAAATTGTTTTAAAAGGTGTAAAGAGAGGTTTATAAGATTAGAAGATTAGAAAATTGAAAATTTTTTATTTTGTTGTGAAATAATAATTGTTATATTAGATTTAAGTTATTTAGTGTATTTGTGTTAAGTTGGTAATACACAATTAAAACAATAATTAAAATATTGAGATGATGAAAGTTGAGTCTACCAATTGTGAAGAAATATTGATTTTCTAGAATGGACAATTTCTACTAAGAGGAAACCATAGGTACATATTACTTTTGCCTCATTTTAGGTTATTTAATATGGTGACATTCAAAATGTATGTTTTATTCTTATTCTCATTTGTATTCCCTATTATTGGTGATCATCTCATTTATGAAATTATCTATAATTATTGTAAATAAAGACAATGTATTATGGTGTAACCCAGCCCAATGGCCCACGCTTTACACGTTGGAATGCGTATACGTGTCAATACAAAATCTTTCGTTCCCCTGCGTGGAGATCGTCCGCGGGATTTTTATGATATGGTTGGTAGCTGGAGTTATTGCCGGCACTTAATGCACTGTCCTCCTGCCTCGTAACTTGCCTTTGCTTGTTCTTCGTGCCAAAACCCTGGTCCTTGTGGTTGTTCGGGATTATTCTTTCGCTTCCTTCGCGCTGAGAGTCTTGGTGAGGGTTTCTTGGGCTCCCTCTGTGGAACGTCGTCTGCTCTGCGAAGTTTAATGTTTGTAACCTTCTGTTAATGATAATCCTCGAACTCTTTTCTGCTCGGCTTGCCTGTAAACGTAAGGAAAATGCTGCTCGAAAATGGTTGTTATTCGGCTCTGAACTGTGGTTCGAAACTGGTAAGTTTAGTTGCTCATTCTCCTTATGCATGCGCGTGTTCTGTAAAATATTCCCAATGTTTTTTTGCTTGCTGTAACTTGTTGATGGTCTGCGAACGCGTCTTCGTAATTTGGTCAGGGTTTTTTTTTATGGTAGATTCTGGATGTTTGTTGTGACTTTGTTATACTTCCTGAACTCTTGTTATGTCTTTGCTCGAATCCGGTTAAATCTTCACGTTCACTGTTGTTCTGGGTTCTCATTCTGCGGCATTTGTGTTTGTCGTGAGCACAGGACCACTTTGGCGGTCGTTCGTCGTTGGAAACAGGTATTACCTCCTGTCCCTACTTCAATTTTATTCATCTTCTTTTATCGTGACTTACCCTCCTGGCTCCTTCGGTCTACAGTTGTTCAACTCGTCCGGGACATCGCTATGGTTAACTTCGGCTTCATTTACTCAGGTATTTTCTTGTTTTTTCATCTCCGCACGCATTGGTACATTTGCTTGAAGGGTTTCCCTCTTCTATGTTTGTGACACAGTTGTTTTTGTTGGTTGCAGGTCGCTGGTAGCAACCTAGGTGTGCGAATCCTCCAATCTTTATTTACACAGTCTGTCTGGTCCTTGGTAGGCCTGAATCCCAAATATCTTGTTAGTTTCTTGCACGATAGGTGCCCACGGTCGCTATAGGGTTATTCAGGGTTCTTTGGTCGTTGAACGAAGTTTGCTGTTGTTATGTCCTTTTCGGTCACTGTTATGTCAAGTTTGAAATGCGAATGGTTGTCGATATTTTTTTGTTAAACCCTCATCCAGGGTTTCTGGCTTATAACGCCATTCCAGTCATGCGTTTTGTCATTACGTTATTTATAAGAATGAACTATTTCATATATGCTTGTTCTAACTTTGACAATGGTAAAATTTATCGATGGCTTTCGATTTTCTTGCAATGGAATTTATAAAGGATACACAGCAATGTTACCTCTGTTATATGGTCGTTTCCCGCCTCTGTTCTGTGGTTGTTCTTCTGGTTACAAGTGCTTGCCCGTGGTTGACTCCTATGTACAGTTCCCCTTCTCGGACTTCTGGAAATTGTGCTTCTTGGTCCTTGTTTAATCGTGTGCGAAAATGCATCCAATACTTGTATGCTTATATTAGATTATGTGACTGTACATTATACAGACATTCGTCCAACGCTTGTTGACTAACTGTATGTTCGTGTTAGAATATATATGACAGCATATTAAACAGACATTCTTGATGTGGTATTTTATCAAACTGTAATGAATAGTTTATATTAGGCGAACAATAGAAAAATTATACAGATGGACAATAGTTTTGAATGCTTATGGCTTGATTGTTTTTATTTCTCTTCTTCTGTAATTGATTGAACCCCCTCTCTGTTACATTTTGGTTTTTTTATATCCCTCTATTTCAGTTGATTTTGCAGTTAATCAAATTGTCATAGAATTTGGTTACAAAAGATCCTGTTATCGTTAATAACCATATTTGCTTGATATTACAAGATTTGGATGAACAGTTTGTCATTACTCTCCTAATTCAATGAACTATTTCCTAACTAATGTTCGAGCTACAGTAATTCTAATTATTTAATTAAAAATGCATGAATTCACTAACTCTGTAAAAACAAGTTAAAAGAAAAACTATCACAGTAAAAATTAACTAGTCCAGTTGATCAATAGCCTGCAAACCTGGTTGAGACTTTGCCCAGTTACGGTGAGCTGGATGCTCCTGCATCATATTATTACTTTGAATTAAGTTGAACTCTGCCTAAGGGATGAAAAATTAGAAGAATCCTACTATTGTTGTATATTGGTTGCTTCAATAAGTAGGTTTTGGATGACATTGTTTGTTTAAAGAGATATTTCCTTAATGTACAACAACCAGTTGTCATAAGTTATATCATAGTGCATAGTAATCTACATATGCATTTGTGGAGTAACTCAGAAACAATAAAGTGCCCCATCTCTATGGAGTCTCATAGTTTGTCTATACATTTCAAACCGTCATGGTGCCATATGCCCATTTTTATTAGCAATGAGAAATGAGATCTTCTTGACACCTACAATATAAGATGTGACAACTATTCAAATGATGGTTCTTATATTACCAACGATGGAAACTTTTATAATTCTCTATCATCTAATGGACCCACATATGCATGGAGCTTTAGTATAATATGGTATTCACCTAATGTTTTACACTACCAACAAAATATTTTGCCACTTAAAAGATAAGTGGAACATATTTCCACTCACAAGCATAGGCAACCTTATTGTTTACAATTATGAATAGGCATCATTTGGAAATTATCAACCTAGGTTTGATCTTTTCATCTTTACTTAATAGTAAACCAAAAAACATAACTCGCCACCCAAAAAAAAACAACTTAAATATTTTTAGGCTTCAACCAAAATAATCTAGTCCATAACCCATTTATTTTAATCCAAATTAAATACTTTTGAAATATCCTTACTACAAATTAATGAGTGTTTAATAATCTTCCAATAATAATTTTTACAATTTGTAAAAATAGAATATCTCATTAGGCAATAAAATAAAATATTAAACTATAGAAAAAAATTATATTCTAGCATAAAAACATGTGAGTAAACTCGTGTTGTTCCATGTGAATTGTAAGGTTTCACCAATGTTAGTTCCCCCCATTAAACGAACAATACGAGTACCATGATTGTCCTTCACGTTCATTTCCCCACTCTCATAACTCTCACATCGTAAGCCATGGATGACTCGGTCCTCTTGTGACTTGTCCTTCACCTTGGCTTCCCTAGTCTAACATCCCTATACACATTTAGCAAGTCTGGTACTATGTCGTCTATCCATGGACACAAAGCTTCTCATTTTTCCCCCTTTATGATGATTATGCTTGTGTTGATGATTCACGCTATTTATTTTCTCCATAGGTATCAGGATTGAGACCCGACAACATCCTTATTTACCTCTTATTATTGTTTTCTTCCTTATACAAAGACTTAAATTACGATGGGAAGTAACTCATAGAAAATATATTATTTACTTTTCAAAGATTTTAATTTTGAATGATTTTCTTGCAAATCTTAAGGATAAAAAATCACTAC
>APFE030812127.1:0-13898 GCA_000404065.3 Pinus taeda | reverse complement strand
ACCACCAACCTGTATTAGTAGTAGAACAATGTTAAAATGACGAAGGAAACAACTGCAGGGGGCTCACAACCTTGGAGAGATGATGGAGCACCTCCATGGTATATGCGTAGCAGAAACATAGTTATTTGTGTAGCACAGTTTGATAACTCGAGTTATTGATGCAAAAAACTCTCTTTGCATGAAAGGATCACCTTGATTGGATGAGATGGAGTGTTGGAAAGTTGAATGAGAAAACAGGGAGTGAATGAGAGTGAGTGATGACCCTTTATAAGTGGAGAAAATTGATTTTCCCTTTGCAAAATGATAGTGGACCCACAGTAACATTTTTACTTGGACATGAAACTTTAGTTTTATAATTTGATGATGGTATTTATTTTGAGAAAATGAAATAAACAACATGACTTTAAAACCTTGGTTACCAATTTGATCTCTACTATTCCTCATAATATGATTTGTTATAATATGATATGTTATGCCATGAGGGAGGCGTGAGAGAGTAAATCGAGATTCCCTTTTTCCATTTGGCCTGTTAGGTTTTCGTTGAGCTTGCTCTTCAAATGCTTGACTCTAACTTGGGATATTTTGTTTATTGTGTAGTCATGCATAACCATATGCCTTGGAAAGTTATTGGCCATGTTTTCCTTCCTGAGGAGCTTCTCAAGGTGTCCATTGATCTTATCAAGCCAATATACCCTATCTTCATTGATTTCTATAATGATTAGGTCATCTACCATAATCTCTTCTTCTGGTGGAGAAACCTCACTTTGTAGCTCAAGTGCTATCTTAGATGATCTTGTTCTTGGTCTCCCTAATGTACTTTGTTTTCCTTTACCTTTTAACACTTTCATTTTAGCCACTGCTTTCGCCCTTGCATCTTCCTTCCTTGAAACAACTCCCCGTTTATCTTGGATCATTTGGTTCACATTCAATTGCATATTCTCTTGTTACAAGAATGTTATTAGAGTATTTACCTCTACCAATTTTCCTTCCAATCTCTTGATCTTAGCCTCCTTATCCCTTATGATCTCATCTTCAATTCTATCCTAATATACTTTCTCCATATCTGACATATTTGTACCTCAATGAGAGGACTCCTCATGCTTTGAGAAAATTGTTTGTTCACATGTTGTAGGCTTGGCCCTTTCAATAATCCGTTGAGAAAACACAAGCCTATCACCTCTCGCATATGTCTCAAATAATTCTACCCTGTCCTTCGTCTAGGTTGGTCTGCTTGAAGAAGCAACCTCTTACCGCACTCATGATCTTGAAGGTGTTTTTTAACCACTAGACCTAGGAGAAGAATATGGAGGAAAAGATCAACTTGAAAAGTGATCCCAAGAGAGATTTTCTTGTGCTAACTCATGAAATGCTAGCACTTTCACTAAGCCATGATGAAACAAACTAGTATGGTGATTCTCTCTGAGCTTTTGCACCATTTCTCTCATTTTAATCACACTTTTGTACAAATAATGAGATAAATTGATTTTCTGAACATTAGTGAAATTCATCAAAAGCTTCATCTGTTACTTATACACCCTAGAATATTTACTTTCACATGTGAATTTCTTCATGATCATTTTCATCAGAGGGGTATATCTATCCCAAAAATGCTTGAATGGAAAAATATATGTTGAAGCTACCTTGTATGGTTCCTTTAGGTACTTCTTGTAATTTTGCAGGTCAAGGTATTCTCTCTTCAACCAAATCTCTCGAGCATCTGGAATCCCTGCAGCTGCAGAGATAATTTTGCAAGAAACATTGAATTAAGCTCATGCTATGGTCACTTTGTTCTTTTTAAGTTTGGTGGCAAAAGCACTAGTCCATTGGTCGTGATACTGCAATTCTTCAATTCTTTGGAAAAATGTAATATAATGTGCATCTTCAAATTATTTTATAATGAAGGGAGATGAGTAGACCTCATGGGTTGATGTAGGTTCATGTACGGTCACATGTACACCCCTATGCTTCCTTTGTTCACAATTTTCAGATTCCATGTCAACATTTAGCTCTTAGGATAGAAACTAGGGTTTGACTATGAGAAAAAACGCAATTGTCAATAAATGTGTGGAGTTTTAGGGAAATGAGGGGGATAGGGATATGAAAAAATTCCAAGAAAATTTGAGGGGATAGTGAGGGAGTTTAGGAAGTTAAGAAAAGTGGAATTACAGGATTTGGGTGAGTGGAAGGTTTCCAAATAAGGAAAAGAGAGACGTGTAGTTTAAAAGGTGTAGTTTATCCACGGTTTAGGTAGAATTGATGAATTTTGAGAGTTGATTTGATGGAGAATGTCTAGGAGGGTTAGTTTAGGATATATGATGGTGTAAAAATAGATGGATATAGATTTTAGCAGCCCTTTGACATGAAAGTAATGAAAACCTTGTTAACGATATTCCAAAACCCCGAGGAAGTAGACATGAGGCATAACAAGCACAACATAGAGGAATGAGACAAGATTTAAACCTTAAGATAGACCACCAACATGTATTAGAAGTAGAACAATGTTAAAATGATGGAGGAAACTATTTCGGGGTGATCACAACGTTGGATAGCTAATGGAGGAGCTTTGTGGTATATGCATAGTAGAAACATAGTTATTTGCGTAACACGGTTTGAGAACTCGAGTTATGGATGAAAAAAACTCTCATTGTATGAAATAATCGCCTTGATTAGATGAGATGGAGTGTTGGAAATTTAAATGGGCAAATTGGAAGTGAATAAGAGTGAGTGATGACCCTTTATAAGTGGAGAAAATTGATTTTCCCTTTGCAAAATGATAGTGGACCAACCATAATGAGTTTTTTTCGAAAATAGTGGGAGTTAATTTAGTGCATTTTGGATGGAGACTTGGCTAAGGAGGAGGAAAAACAGTGGGAGCATGCGGTGATAGTTCAGAGGATAGCAGAGATAGTTTCTGATGGAGGGCAGCAAAGGAGGGAGCTCGGCTCCCTCCTACAAGGACGCGGTATCCAGCAAAGGAAAAACAATGGATTTAAACAACAAAGGTGTCACTGGGGAAAAAAACAGAGATGATGATAAGGGGACAGAGGGGACTAAGATCAAGGTAAACAGTAGCATAAGGGACAAGGAGGAAGAAGACAAAACTCTTGGTTCACAAAACCAAGGTAAAAGGGACCATGCAAGCCTAAATTTGAAATCACTCCAAGAGTAATATTAAATGATCCTGCTCTGCAAGCATACAGAGAACACATGGCAAACTATGCCATTGTTTATAAATTCATGGGACTATGGCCCACTGAAAAAGATTTACAAATGTGGATCAAGTATCATTGGAAGCCCAAAGGAAGCATTGACCTACACCTTGGGTCAAAGGGATTCTTCACACTCATGTTCTCAAACGTTGAAGACAGAGACAAAATATTCGAAGGAGGACCCTACTTTTATGCAACAGCTGGTCCCTATATGAGGCCTTGGATGATGAACTTCATCCGAGAGCAGGAGACCTTCACCTCAGTTCCAGTATGGGTAAGGCTATATTCTTTACCTCTTGATTATTGGCAAACTGAATCGCTAGTAGCTACTGGTAATAAACTAGGACGTTTTGTCAAAGTTTCTGAAGCGAGAAGCAGAGGGAAATATACTTCCTTTGTAAGAATATGTGTGGAAATGGATCTATCAGAAGCTTTTCCGGATGAGGCTAATTTGGAAGTTTTTGATGACAAGTGGGTGCAGACCGTGGACTACGAGCATATCCCATTCAGATGCCATATATGCCATGAACATGGACATCTCTTTAGAGATTGCCCTCTCGGTAAAGTAGACAACAAATAATACCTCAATAATTTGAAGGATACATAAAGCTTTCAGAAAGTGGCAAGCAGAAGTAAAGGGGGGAAAAAGGGAATGAAGCAACAACAAAACGAAAGGCAGAAAGTCATTCAGAACAAGTTTCAAGTGTTGGATGAGAATGAAGAAAACACGAAATATGATCTATCTCATGAGAAAGATCCTAATGAAAAAGAAAAGCAAGAAGATAGAAAACACTCTCAAGATATGGTACATCAAAATGAGACTACTATGAGTGATGTAGAAATGGAAATGGGCTAGGAAATGACTTAAAGCGAAATAGATCTGGAAGATCATGAATTACAGGAAATTCTAGACAAGGAAAACATGGATCTGGAAGGATTCTTGAGGCAAGGATCCAAGGGACGAATACAATCAATACCTCTGGAAGAATTCTCTCAGATACAATAGTTATTTTTATGGAAAACCTAGGAAAGAGGGTCGGATAAAGGTAAAAGTATTCACAAGTAGGAGCACAAAGGTGCGTAAACTATGAAATCAACTCCAGGATTAGCATCTAGAAATCCAGGAAAGAATAGGGGCAGGAAAAATAAAAATGAGTTCTTGATGCAGTGTGGAAAGATAATGATAGATTCGGGTAAGATGAAAGACCTGACTAGGTACTCTTTCACAAATCTTTAATTATGAATTTCATATCTTGGAATATCAGAGGTCTAGGCAGTAAAAAAAAACAAAGAATGTTAGGGCAGAGAATGAAACTAGCAACACTGGATATAATCTTTATTCAGGAAACAAAATTTTCCATTCAAAAGTTAAAGAAAATACATAGAAAATGGATGTACAGATTTGAGTTTCTTGAAGTGAAAGGAGAAAACAAAGTGGGTGACATATTCACTCTATGGAACCCCCATAGAAATAGTATATTAGATGCAGATGCATCAAGAAATTATCTTTCTGTAATTTTTAAACCAGTGAGACTTGTGGACACTTTACTCGCCACAAATGTTTATGGGCCACAAAGAATAGATGAGAAACTAAGACTACTAAACTCCTTGGCAGAGCTCAGAAGAAGATATGAAGAAATACCTTGGGTCTTGGGAGGAGATTTTAATATGATTAAATCACTTTCAGAAAAAAAAAAGGAGGCATCAGATTGCTAAATAAAGAGTCTGAATTGTTCCAAACCTTTACAAATGATATGAATCTGGTTGACTAGGCAATGCATAATGGCCTTTATACTTGGAACAACAAAAGAGGAGGTGAGGCTGAGGTCACCTCCAAGTTAGATAGATTTTTTTTATCTCAGAGGAGCTTATGCTATCAAATAGAGAGATAACAGCTAAGGTTCTCCCCTTTGGAGGTTATGATCACTGGCCGATACAATTAGAACTCAAGGGGTTTAGTTCTCCCAAAAACAGACCCTTCAGGTTTGAGAATATCTTGCTGTCCCACCCCAATTTCATCAACAACATTGAAACATGGTGGGCAGAAGATCTGCAGATCCACGGCATGAATATGTTCATCCTACACAAAAGACTTCAGCGTATTAAATTCAGACTCAAAGAATGGAAGAAGGAGGTCTTTGGCCACAACTTTGTGGAGAAAAGGCAGTGGAAGCCTAACTACAGGAACTCAATCAAGCATTGATCACAAAGGGTTTTGATAATGAAAAAAGTGAGCAAGTTGATAAACACCATCAAGAATGGGAGAAATTCTGCCAACAAGAGGAAATATTTTGGAGGAAAAAGTCTCGAATTCAATGGCTCAAAGAAGGGGATCGTAATACTAATTTTTTTCATAAATCCACTATAGCTAATAGGGCTCACAACAGAATCTCTATGATTTTTAATAACAAAGGGTAGCTCCAAACCTCTCACAAGAGTATCGAAGAAGTGTTGGCTCAACATTTCAGAAGTATCACTAAGGAAAATATTCCAGACATAGAGGAGTGCATCAGAGAAATTGCAGAAAACATCCCTAAGTTGGTGACTAGCGCTAAGATCCACTATTGCAGCAATAATGCTGCAACTCCTGGGACTCCCTTCTATACTTTTATCAATGCGGTAGTTCGTAACAAACTTGGAAGCGACAGTACTGTATGCACAAGTACTAGCTCTTGCCGCAACTGTCACTTGGTTAGCTAGCACAAGTTCGCTAGGGGCTCAAGCCAACTTCTATGAGGTTTGAGAAGAAGCTTGTTAACTGATGGATGGAAGCTAACTCGAAGGAAGCTAATCTTGTTGTGAAAAGAATTTGAAAACTGAAGGAAAGCACAAACCCTAGCAAACCATAATTCTACCAGCTAGTCCTACTGATGCAAAGAAGAGAATACAAGCTACTAAAAGAGATGCCATTACTTCTAGGAAGGTAAAATACACGTGTCTAGACTACCTCTATCTGAAGAAAACATATTTTTGTATTTTTGAATCGGTCGTCAAATTTCTCATGCATAGGCTTTCACTATTCTTGACTGTGCAGAGGTGGATCGATGAGGAGAAATGCTTGGAAGAGGTCGGGAAGGTTAAGAGAGGGCCTATGGTGTCCCTAACACCCTTTGAGAGAGTTTCACAGATTTATGGCTATCAATAAACCTCATATGTGAGCTTCTACAGGAAGTGTGCACGGGTTCTACATGATGTTTAGGAATTTCTACAGGAATTTTAGAAATGGGATTTTGGAGGATGGATGAGTGAGTAAAGATGAAGGAATGGGTATGGAGGTAGATAGGGGTCTGAAGTGGTTTAGGGACTGGTGGATGGAGTTGGGGGAAGGTGTAGATGGCTGAATTTGCTCAAAGAAGGCTCAAACAATGGTTGCACGAAGAGGTAGGGTTATGTGGGAAAGATGACAAACATGGGGTGAGAAACCGAGTTAGGAGATGGAACAGAAGGTTCTGATGAAGTTTGGGTGGATGAAGAAGTGGTAGAGGTGCTCTGCACGGTGTATTTCCAACTGAACCAACAAATACTTGCATGTAATCATAGTCCTAGTTATACCAACCTAATCTAATCTAGCTAATAGTAAAGTGAATGAACAAATGCTTTATTTGCAAGGGAACCATATATATTAACTATGCAACGAAACATTTCAAATATCTGAACATGTAACCAACTTCTAAAAACGAAAACCGTACACTAGTGATTGCATGGCAAAGAAAAAATAGTGTTTTTGTTTTTCACAACAAGGTTACTTTGATCCTATGAGGGAGAGGCGAAACCAAAGGTGCTCGTTGGCATTTTTCTGGAGCTTTTTTCCCTGTTGATATCCTACCAACCTAATCTAAACATCAAAAGCTTTTCTAACCATCAATAGTGACCTAGTTAATCATCACAATTTAATGTGCCTAATCAAAAATAATTTTGAAAATGCATAAAGGATAAACAAAGATGCATAAAGGAAAAATAACAATACATTAAAGGAGGCCTTGGCTCTCAGGTTGGGCCCAACCCTAAGAGCTACGTTTCCTATAAAGAACTCAGAGCTGATACAAAAGAGGACTACTTGTCATTATCAAAAAATAGTCATCAACCGAAAGTTATGCCACAATGGCTACAAGCAAATGAGCTGAAAGTGACAACACTATAGTGCAAAAAATGCAATGGTTTCAAAAGTAAACTACGAAGTTTGAGGCCTTCTTATCTATACATCACGAGGGGCCTAGCAGGCCTCCTAAATTCAAGGGACTCGGGTGTCCCAACTGATAGTAGACAGTCCCTTTCCCAAAATCTGCTTGGCTGCCTTTAGGATCCGTTTTGGTGGCCTGTGAGCTCGTAGTTAAGGGTGGAGATCCCGAGGAAGGGCCATTTAATGTCAAACACAACCCCCCTACAAATCCTCAACTCAAGATTGGCTGTCACATAGCCCATGATTGCTTCGTTTTGCTCCAACATTTGTCCAAAAAACCTGAAATAACCACGTATTAGCCTCCTAGCTAGAGTGACCACCCTTATTCGTTCAAAAAACATAAACATACTAAAAAAATGTATAATCTATGAAAAATGGAGGATTGAACAAGGATTGAACAAGGAAAATTAGGAAAAATGAGCCCAATAAGTTACCCAATTTGGGGCTCATCATCACCCCCCTACTAAATGGGTTGCTCATCCTCTGAGCAAGAAGTCCAGCTCCTCGTCCTTAATTTCTTTGATCGCCTCCCTCACATCCCAGGCTTATGAAGTAATATCTTCTTCGCTATCATGGAATCCGGCCTTCCTTTCCACCTCTTGCCACTCCTTATGCTCCTCTTCTTCTGTGCCTCCTTCTAGCAACCCCAAAAGCAAAGGTGGACTTAACTTGAGGCCTATCCAGCTGGCTTGAAGATTCTACACAGACTTTTTGTAGAGAGGCACTCATGCCAAGGCCTTCCTCATTCCACTTAGGGTGCGGTATTCCCTGATTTTGAGGCTGTGGGACAACGTGTTCCACTTACGGGTGCAAGCATGAACACAGTTGTCCCCCAATAGTCACTCCATCTCCTTAAAATGTGCTATGGCCTGAGCTGGATGATCCATGTACTCTAGCAGGGCCTGAGAGTTGTTTTCTAGGTGCTGGTGGGTGGATATCAATGCTGAGGGGTCCCCTGGCTCTGCTCTAATCAACAGTGGTTCCTGTAGTTCCCGGTACATGACATTTCTGACCTCTACTGCTCTCTTTTCTTCATGGTTTAGCCATGAGGTCATGGCGATAAGCTGCATGTCCCCTACTGCTGTGTTGGGGTCCCACGAGGTCATGTTGGGAAGGGACAAATTATGAAGGTAGAACTCTGATAGCTTGGCCTTGTCTTCTGACGAACTGCTGTTACATAAAGCCATGAATTGGTGGAGGTTTTGGATTTGGGTGATACCCCTCTGTGCCGAAGTGTTGATCTAAAATTGCAGCCATTTATCCTTGAGGTATAGGGCGTAGGATTTGGCCGGCTGCCTACATTACAGAGCTTCCATTGCCCAACTGGCCATGCAGGCCAGTTGGGCCTCCTTCTCTTGTATCTGCTGCTTTAGAGACTATATTTCTAAGCCTGCTTGCAATTCTCTTTCATGTAGTTGTCGGTTTAATGTCTCAAGTTCAGGTTGCATTCCTTCCTTTCTTTGAGGCTCTTCTGTGGTATCTTTGGCTATTGTGGCCTCCTCCTGTTGCTGCTATTCTCCCAAGAGGTGAGGCCTGTCTTCTTTCCTCTGTCCTTGTGACTGTAGTTGCTGTCTAAGCAGCTCATTCTCTTCTCGTAGCTTGGCCTGCTGGTAGCTCTCCACATGCCGTACCCTTGCCAATTCTTGTTTGGGCCTCCTTGAGCTTTTCCTCCATAATACCTATATCTGCCACCCCCTTGGATTTAGCGATCTTCATCCAAGTGTGGGTCCTTACTCTTTCTTCCTTTAGTGCTAGGAAAAGTGGCACAATGAATTTTTGAGGAATGATTTTCCCGGCCTCTAAGAAGTTATAATAAGAGCCCAGGCTAGGCTGGGGGCTCAGTTCCATAGTGGTATCATCCTTCTCTTCCTCCAATGATGACTTGGCTGCTTTTTCCTCCATATTTTCGGTCTCCTTCAGCCTAGCCAATGTTTCCTGTAGAGCAGCCTTGGCATCCTGTAGAGAGGTCTCTGAGTTCAATTTTTCCATCCTTTCTTTCCATGTGGATGTCTTCAGGCTTCCCCGCTCATATGTGATGGATGTCTTTTGTTTGGATGGGGTGTCTTCAACTGTAATTGGTCCTTTGGACTATTTCTCCTTTGGTCTACCAGTTTTAATCCTCGTGCTTCTTCTCGCCTTAAAATACATGGAAGGCTCCCTCTTCCACTTTTCTTGCTACTTTGGAGATGTGCTAAGGGCAGCCAGCATAGCTGCTGCCTCCCTAGCTAGAATCCTAGGAGATTCTTCCTTCCCTTGCCCTTTTTCTAGACTTCCTGTAGAAAGTCCTGTGCTGACCGTTTTCTGGCTTCCTGTAGAAACAATTTTTGGATTTCTTGTAGAAATGGCCTTCTGGCTTCCTGTTGAACCAGTTGGCACTGTTCTGGCCTGCTTGGCTAGGGGTGCCTTCTCCTTTAGCTTTGTTGTGGCTGCCTTAGGTGTGCCTTCACTTGCTTGGACTTTTTCAGTCCTTTCTGCCCTACTCTGTAATCTCTTCTCCCTAGGTGCTTGTGTCATTTTTCCACCCACCATTTTGGCCTCAGCAGCTTGGCCTTTCTCTTGTTTCACTTTTTGTCCTTGCTTTGGTGGTCTGCCCGGGGTTTCCTGACCCTTGGATTTCTTTTCTGCCTCCATGTGCTCCTTCTCCTTGCTGCTGGAGGAAGTGAGTTCCTTGGCCAAAATTCGGATATCGTCATCCTTAGACATATTGCGAAAAATCTCCTCGGAGAGAGGGGTAGTATAGGTATGGAGTGCATCTTCTACTAGGAGCTTGATAAGCCCATGATGGGCCAACTGGTCTGGTTTCCCTTCCCTTAGCTTTGTGGCACACTCAAACAAGGATTGCAGGAGGAAGTAGGGGATGCTCAACTTTTGTTATGTGGGTAAATCCATTTTGTGCCTCAGTTCAGTTAGCAAACGGAAGTGATAACCATATACAATATTGAACCGCCCTTCACAGGTAATATATTTCATAATTTGAAGGTTGACTTCGCTCCAAAATGGCTGTAGGCTGGTTCTCCAGATCCCATTCTTATCCTCTGAAAACTGTTCCTCTGGTAAGAAGAATTTATTTTTAGCCTTTTAACCCAATTTCCTCTCCTCTTTATCCTAGGGTACCCCCATTGGTAGATCAGTGACTCTGGTAATGAGTTGTGAGGTGAGCTTTAGGGTCAACCCTCTGAAGTTTATGGTGGCTAATGTCTTTGATTTAGGCTTCAGGGACCTTAGGAATTCTTCTGTTATTTCATCATCGTGACCTTGAATTTTTTCACAGAAGCTCATCTAGTTTGCACGGGAAAATAGGTCTACCACCTCAGGATTTTCTCGTAGTTTCTTGGAATCCGAGGGTTCCTTTCTGATAAACCCTCCTCGCATGGTGAAAAATGCTCTGTTTTGGCTTGTGCTTTGAGCAGAAAGGGAATTCTATGCATGTTTCCTCCTCAGAACGTTGAAAACAGTATCCGTCATGCCACTTCATATCAATTCCCCAGTTCTAAAACTCGACTGCCCGTGTACAGAAGGACAACTCTGCTTTCCCTAGACAGAGTGCAGAGCTAAATTTCCATCATACACATAATCATGTAAAATTCACATTTTTTTTCTCCCACCAGTTAGCCTTGACAGTGTTTCAAATTCTCTACGGGAGGAATTTTCTTCAGGACCCATGGAGAAAATCTTGGACACAAACCAACGAAGAAAATTTCATGCAACCACAAGTAAACTGCAATTTTGGATTCACAGAGAGACTTGCTTTTAATTTTTCCTACACGAGCACATCGAATTCACCACCTTTTGAAATATCATGCATGGGAATGGTGTTTTCGGGCCTACCTCTCTTAGAATTTCCAACCTCGACGTAGACAATCCAGGTTTCCTTGTTATTCCAGGTTTCCTATAGCGCTCCTTCCTGTAGAAAGATTTTCCGACTTCTGGAGGATGTCACGATGCTTCTGGAAAAGTCTGAGATGCAGGAGGATGTTGGAACGGGTCGAGAAGCTCGGGCTAACAAACTGCAGAGGAGGAGGACGCATACTCTGCTGCAAAAACAGTTGCAAGTGCAAATGACATTGATTCACCATGAGTTATTTGGCCAAGCAATTTGAATTACTACGCAATTCATGGCGCGGGGGTGAGCTGTCCAAGCCGATCTATTAGCCAAAGTCATAGCCATCATTCTTGGGCGTGTCTCTAACTGCCAAATCCTTTCTTCTGCCATTAACCGCCGACATTTTTGTCACACTGTCGATTCTCCCCGACTGGACACTTGCCACGTGTCAACTACCCATCTCTTTGGCATAACCGGGCTCGTTCAGATCCCATGAGGACATCTGACTGGCTGTGGGTGGTCAGTTGACTGGCCACCCAACTTGTTCAATCCACACATTTCATAGTCATGCAAATTTTAGAGTATAGTTCATGCAATTCGACAAATAAGGTTAGACACTTACCTGTGTCGCCGTGGACGTGTTTTGCAGGCTTCGGGACGTGGAATGTTGGATTTTCTTGCTGCTGCTTGGTGCCCGGGCCCTGGAGATCCTTTTTCATTGGCTGATGATGGATACAAGACTTTGGGACCCAACCCTTTGGTGTTAAATGCTGCATGCGCTGACTTCGTTTGATTTGAGCTGCAGGTGTCTCCATAGTATGTGCTCCTGCCGGATCAGCTGCTACATGATTCCTGTAGGACATCTTGTAGCTGCTTCTCCTCCTAGGATGCATGATGAAATGATTAGGATTGCGTTCACAGATGAAGGGTCCTGATGGAGCCTTGATAGGTAAAGTGTGTGAGCCTCTGTATGCTTGATTTATCACTTGGAAGAAAAAATTTAATCTCAGGAAACAAAACTCTTGTATGACTGTGCAGGAATACCTAATCAGATTGTTGCAATGGTGATGGAAGGAGATGAAACAAGTGGAGGGTGGAAGAAAAGAGTGGTTTCATGCCCCATCAACATATTTCAAGCTTCAAATCCCTCTCCATAATCGATTCTAGCCTGCCCAAGGCTCTACATGATGTTTCCTGTAGAAATGTAGAACTTCTTGTTGAAAGTCCTGAAACTTCCTGTAGAAGGTTGAACCTCAACCAAATTGTGTCCAAATCCTCAAAAAATGAGTGTCCATGGAGGGAATGTATGTGAGGATGCCTGGTAACTTGGTACGGACCCCTGTCCTTGTTTTGGGAGGCCTCCTTTCTGCACTATATTCCTGTAGCCTGCAATAATTCTTGAGAGATTAGACTTGCTTCTATTCCCTTTTTTATTTCTTTTTTATTTCTCCTTCTTTTTTTTTTGGAGAGAGAGAGAGAGACAGTAGGGGTGCCTCCATGAGGTTTTCACCCCTACTATCTTCCTTGGGAACCTTAGAGAGGTTTTCACCCAAGCATCCTTTTATTCAAATTCTTTATTTTTTGAGAGACAACAGGGGCACCTCCATGAGGTTTTCACCCTTACTGCCTGCCCTCAGCACCTCAGAGAGGTTTCTATTCAGGGATATTTTTATTCCTTTTTTTTTGTTTTTTGATGATGATTAAGGTGTGGCCGGAACAGAGGCAGAACCCTTCTCTATTACCAACACTGATTTTTCCACAGTTTCAGTGAACTCTTGCCTGGAAAGGGGTTTCCTGTAGATCTTTAGTCGATGCCCATTGACGAGCATGGGGATGTCTTCTTCACAATGGTCCTGATAAGGACTGAACCATTTTCATTGCACTTCTCCACTGTATATGGTCCTAGCCATCTTGTCCTCATCTTCCTTTGAAATCCATGTGTCTGGAGTCATACAACAACGCCAAATCTCCCGGCTGCAATTGCTTTTCATTAAGGTCTCGGTCATGCCATATATTCCTTTGAAGTTGAACCACTTCTGAGTGGAGGAGGGCCTACATTCGGTGTTCATCTAACCCATTCTTCTACAATAATGTTTCACGTTGAGCATGGCTGAGATCTAGGTCCAGCTGAGCTGCCATCCTCAAGGTGGTGTACTCGAACTATATTGACAACAGAGTTCTCTTCCCGTAGACCAGCTCATAAGGTGTGAATCTGGTTGTGGTCTTCCAAGTGGTGTTGTAGGCCCAAGTGGCCTTAACCAGGTGATCTACCCAATCCTTTCTGCTGCTGCTCACCACCTTAGTCAAAATCCCTTCTAATGCTCTATTAGTGACTTCCACTTGCCCGTTTGCTTGAGGATGATATGGGGTGGAAGTCCTATGCTTGATCTTATGATGAGCGAGCAAGTCTTCAATTAAGTTGGAGGTGAACTAGCTTCCTTGATTGGTGACTAACTCTCTTGGGTAGCCAAATTTGTTGAAGATGTTCTCTCTTAAAAAGTCAACCACCTTTTCTTCTGTTGCCGCTTTGATTGCCTTCGTTTCTGCCCACTTTGTCAGGTAGTCAGTGCACACAATGATGTAAGACCTTTCCCTTGAAGGATGGTTAATAAGACCCACAAAATCCATGCCCCACTTCTCAAATGGCTCGAGGGTCACTTGAGGTTGGAGAGGCATTTCATCCCTT